>JAPQWV010000866.1:0-188286 GCA_027422505.1 Craterostigma plantagineum
TTAAGTAGCACGACGTAAGGGATCCTATCATGTTCATGAAGCCGTAGGCGATCATCTCTTTGTTCCCGCGATGTGGTCGTTTGTGGCCAACGCAAAGCTTCTTCCGATGGCTATGCCTTCCTGCAAAAGGTAAAAGAAAGATTGTATATTTTCGAAGCATATGAAGAAATTAAAAAAAGGGTGTGATTTTCGGTGACTTATTGCATACTGCGATGGCGATCATGGCGGATATGACACCGGCTTTTAAGGGGGGATAAGTACTTGGGATCGAAGTTGATTCGGTTTATCGAGAGCTCGTTGACGCCTTTCTTGAGTGGCCAACCTGAAATAGAAAAACAAAGATATTTAAATGTGGCGATCGTAAAAATAATTTCACAAGAAAAAAGAAAGAAATCGTAGAATACGCACGATGGCGATCCCTTTCTTCTCAAAGTTTGCGAAGTACGCGACGAGGCAACCGACGAGTACGACGACGATGGGTCCCATGGCCGAGACGATGAATAGGTTCGGTTTTATCTTCTTCTGCAAAATTTTAAGGTCGAGTTCGAAAACAAGTCGTTTGAGCTTCGCATTTCTCTATTTAAGAAACGTTTTAAACCGTCTCTTACCACGTATCTCGTCGCCTGGAGAAAGACGAGGAACGCAAGGCCTATGACCACGCTTTTCCAGTCCCACTGCAAATTCGATAATTTGTATTTAAAAATAAATTGGGGCAGAAAAAAAAACACGATTCGTTCGGAGCCGGTATACATCGTGCGCGGAAATAAAGTACCTCACTACGGTTCTCAAAAATGGCTGCTAAGACGGCGGGCACGCCCGTTTTGTGCGTGAAGTGCTTCAGACCGAGCAAACCTTTCATCTGCTGGAAGATGATCAGTAGCGCCGTCCCGCCCATAAAGCCCATTATCGTCGAGTGCGATAAAAAGTCAACCAGTTATCCCTAGCCTGCATTCCCCCAAAAAGGTATTATAGTAATTTTCTACCTACGATCCATGCACTGCATGTATGAGTATACCGTTACCTTAGGACCGCCAAACAGTGTCCTGAACGAAGCCGCATACTAGGGTTGCGGTGAAGACCAAACTAACGTACAAATATTTGGTCGTCGTCGGCCTTCACCTTCTCCTCTATGGCCTCGCTATAAGCAACGAACATGCCGCCACTGTTCCCACGGCGAGATGCTTCGAGCTCCCGAGGACTGTGTAGATCGCGGCGGAACGAAACTCGAGTCTGTTTATTATCATGTAAAAAGTTAATTTTTCCCACTTTCGGAATTGAATCAGAAAAAATCTCAGTTAAACGACCATTTCACCTAAATATTTAGCTTGAAGGGAAGAGTTTTATCATATTAGCGGAGATATGAATAAGCCATATATACATATAACCATTGAAATATGTATAACCGCGGAGATGAAACTATATATAGGAAAATTGGACCCCTATCTGAGCATACTATCTCGTTCCGTCACGATCATATTTGAGATTTACATACTTTATAATTCCAACACGCCCTCTCAAATGACCTCAAAGCGACCCAACCGTAAGGATTCTTACAAATGACCACCTGACATGACGCTGCTATCATGTTTATCATATTTTAATTTATGTACTTCACTTCCAACGGAACAAACATTTATATTTAAAGAGATAGAAAGAAGATACTGCTTACAGAGTCCGATGATGGGCGGCAATCTTTGCGAGATTTGCGTAGCTTATTCCCTGGGGAATGGCGAGGCTGGCAATCGTAATCCCCGCGAGGAGATCGAACTTGAACGTGGACAGCCTATAGCTCGGGAGCCACTCGAAGATGGGACAAAGTACTGCAATGTCTTGACCGCCCGTCGGGCGAATGGCTCGTGCTTGACGCCCTAAAGGGATCGTCTGGAAAAACGTCTCCAAGAGCTTCGATTTGAACATCTTGCAGAAAATCCTCGGCCCTTCGAAGTTTACGCTTCGAACGCCATTATTTCCGCCCTCGGCACCGATTACTTCCGTCTTCATAAAGAGGAGGGACAGAGAGAGCGAGAGAGAGAGAGAGAGAGAGAGAGAGAGAGGAGAGAGAGAGAGAAGAGAGAGAGAGAGAGAGAGAGAGAGAGAGAGAGAGATCTAATTACAAAGGAGAACGAGTGGAGCTATATGTACACAATGCATGTATGTATGTTAGAGGGGAAAGGAAACCAAGTGAAAAGGAGGAGTGCGGCATATATATGAATGTAAGAGAAAGATAGAATGAAGAGAGAAAAACACGGACAAAGGTTGATGAAAGAGCATGTAATAGAAAGCGATGATGAGAGAAATAGTGTTTACCTTTTGTTGGGCTAAGTTTGCTATTTATATCAAGAGGAGGATATGGATAGGCATTTCAATGGTTTCAAGGATTGGATTGTTCCTTTGACTTCTTTTGAAAATACTTTCCATATTATACTTTTTTGGGGTGAATTCTACTCCTAATTATTATTATCCCAAACAAGTTTATTTCATTTATTGTTGGAGATAAATGAGATTATTTGTAAGGTGAAACTTTTGAAATTCATGGTTGGAAGTAATGAGTTTACTAACAAGGTGAATGCGGATTATTGAAAATCATTCGCCCAAAGCACAAGAGTGAATGTGGATTATTGAAAGTCATTCGCCCATGATTATATAACCAGCTAACTTAATTGGATAGACCGTTCATTGAATTAAGTAAGATACTATTTATACTTTATCTTTATGAATTAATTTTTTTTTCCCAATCTTTATGAATTAATACACATAAAATTCACAGTTCAACTCTTCATAATATTAAGAAATTGAAATTGTGTACCTACAGGCTACAATTAGTGTCATTTTAAGTTACACATACATAGAAGAAGCAAATACATGTAGTTTACGAGTCATCCTTTTACTCATAAATTGCTTAGAGCAAGATAAATTTTACGTTTTTCGTTGTATGGTGAGAAACAATTGACATTAATCTTCTTACATGTTGGGAGAAGAACGAATCTATTTTAGCTAAAAATAATTGGCTGATAGGCGGTCTCTAACATAATATGCATTATATTAATTTTGTTTTGGATATGCCTATCATATGTGGATTCTAATTTGAACGTCTAAGTTATAGAATTTAATTCATAAGGAAGATTATCACAGTTTACATTACTTGCATATATATGCTTGATGGTGGGATAACATTGTTTAGATATAAAGTTCCATTAAATTTAAATGTTTACAGTTTAACTTGGCAGATCTATAATAACATTTTTCACACATAATATATTTATTTTAGGACTTTTCGGAACGACGGTGTCACGGTGGTGGCGAACTTTAATTGAAAAAGTCATTTTTGATTTTTGATTTTTAACTTTTTTATATTTCTCTTCGCTAGATTTTCTATAGTAATCTCTCTCTCTCTCCCCTCCTAATTGTCTCAGTACGTGTTCGACAGCAAAAAGCTCGCTGTCTTTTCTATCTCTGTATATTCTGTCGATCGAAGCTGTAAAAGGATACGCGCGAGATCAGCTTTCGCGTCGCCGATCTGGTTAGTTGTCTTCTTAACTCTTGCTGATTCAATTCGAACAGAAAAATGTTTTAGGTCTTTAGCAGCCATGGAACACTTAGCTGACCAGTCAACTTTGACGACTGCCGTTTTACCAGATCTGACTTTGTCGAAGTTTCGATTGATGTCGGCTGCTGAAATTGTTGTTTTTTAATTGATTCGTTCGTTAGGTGGTGGAGTCGATTGATTTGGTGCTGCGATTTGTGAACGCGTTTCTGAAAAAATGGCGAGTCGGTTGAAGGAAGACGAGAGGAACGAAAGGACCATAAGGAATCTTCTCAAGCTCCCCGAGAATAGAAGGTGCATCAACTGTAATAGCTTGGTAAGCTTCTCACGATGTTTGGATCTTTTGATTGGTGATTCAATTTGGTGGTCTGGACTTAGTATTCCTGGGAATTAGTTGGTCCCCCAGCACTTTCTTGGGGGGACGAATTCCCATAACTCATTTGAAGACAGTTGGTTATTACTATGCAACATGATGTTTCCTTCTGGTGGGACACTAGACTATCAACTAAAGCGTTTGCTGCAATTTGCTTCTATTTGTAGCTGAATGTTGTTACTTATTGGGATGCCAAAGGGAATGGCAGCTATTCCAATAAATAAATCTTTTATTGTCGTCATTTTTGTAGTTCTGAGCAAGGCTATGTGGAGATCTCTATATCAAATAAGAAGTTTTATGGTTTCGATAAACTAGAATGTATCGGATGCTGAAGAATTCTTACCAGTTAGTAACTTCCAGCATATGCCTTGTGATAAGTATTTGTTTTACTTCTGAGGTTGTACATCAGAAGCATTTTGGCATTTTGTCTTGCACCGTATTATGATAAAGTTAAAGTTTGATAGTATCTAACTAAGTGTATTGTCATCCAGGGCCCTCAATATGTCTGCACTAATTTTTCGACATTTGTATGTACCGCATGCAGCGGAATACAGTAAGTGGCAACATTCTATCCTTCTATGTCCTTTCTTTTGTTGCATTCTAGAATATTTAGTAAAATACTTGGAAATATTTGCAGTCGGGAGTTTACTCACCGGTAAAATCAGTATCCATGGCCAAATTTACTCCACAAGAAGTCAGTGCCCTCCAAGGAGGTGGCATGCGGTATTCAATCTATTTCGATTTACATGGGTTTTGTTCTCTCTGTTAGGCATGCTTTAATGGTTACTCATCCTTGAAAAACTGCATTGTATAGAGTGCTAAGCAAATTTTCCTGAAGGAATGGGATCCTCAACGTAATTCTCTGCCTGATAGCAGGTTAGACTTGAAAACTTAAACTTTTCCTTTAATTTGTACATTTTGTTTTCCGGCTTTTTTTAGCAATACATATTTGACGAAATTTGTTCCCAGCAATATTGATAGGCTACGTGATTTTATCAAGCACGTCTACGTTGATAGAAGATTCTCTGGCGAGAGGAACATGGAAAAGCCTCCCAGGGCAATGAAGGTAAACATATTTGGGTGCTTCATATAATCGAATTTCATTTCTATGATAACATAATTAATTAAGTACTCTCTATTTCCATATCTACTAAACCATTATTGTTGGTTTTTTTTTCGTATTGGGTCTTTCTGATTAACACTTCTTATTTTCCAGGGAGAAAATGATGAAATCGTTGAGTGGGTGGTTCACGAAGTCCTCCATATGAGGATACTATGGAACGTCGATATGGTGAAAGGCCAAATAGCGGCGGAAGAAGTCCAGGATATAGTCCAGACACCCGAAGAGATAGTGATTATAAGAGAAGTCCTGCCCGTCCTGAAGTGATCAATGACTGGAGACGAGAGGATCGATTTGGAAACGGAAAAAAATCTGAAGGCAGATCTTTGGATGGTAGCTCTACACATGGAAGTAGATCGCCTAATGCTCAGCGAGATATAGACTCATCAAGCCCGCCTATTGTCCGTCCTGTACGAGAAATTTTAGGAGATGCTGTATCTCCTCTTCGAGTTATTGAACCTCCAAAATCCCTGGTGTCAAATCGGCTCCAGCTTTAACCACCCAGGTAAAATCCTCCAAGGGGCTTAACATGTGAATATTTTTACAATTGGATGCCATCTTTTTGCTTGACATTGACAAAAAAAATCTCCCGTTTTGTGCGTTGTATAGCCTACTCTGACCTTTTCTCACTTATTGTTCTCTTTTTGGCTGTCATTTGGAAGAGGACAAGTTGCTAAATATTCTTGAGAGCAAAATATCATTGCCTGATTCTACAAAGTATCATTTCCCTATCATTGTTTCTTTTTCCAGAGAACTGCATCCTCTGGAAGCTTGGCATCTGCTGCTTCTAGTCCACCCGCCTCAGATCAGATCAGAGGCTTCATTCATCGATTTCGATTCTGTCCCAGAACCTTCAATTACCGAACCTACCACACAAGCCAAGCAAGCAGCTGCCGATTCATCTTCCCTGCAGCCAGTGGGACCTAGCGATAACAATTGGGCAAATTTTGATTCAGTGCCTGCAGTAAAATCTCAGACTCCAGCGCCAAACTCAAATTCAGTGGACTCTATGCTTTCAGCATTGTCAGTTCCAGCACCTCCACCTAATTCCTCTGCCCCAGTCAGTACACCACAACCTTTGTCATCAAGTGTTTCCCAAGGCTCACTTCTGGATTCGTCCTTTGTTCCGCCATTAGCACAGGCTTCTAATGTTATCCCGCAGTCTCTCAAGCTGCACCAAAAAACACCAATGATGGACCCAACTTATTTGCAAATCCTCACGCTGTAGGACAATGGCCTCCCATGGAACCTCAGCAACACTCTGTTTTCGCAGGTGGTGTTGGACAGCTGCCTGTTTCTCAAATAGCTTCTACGAATGTTGGATCTGCAAGTAACCAGGTACAGTATGTAGTAGGGTAGAGTATGGTACTCGAGTTGATTATTATTATCATATGTCTAAAGTTAACTATGAGAAGAAAAATTTTATGTGCCTGTGGATATCTGAACAGCAATGGAATGCACCAGTTGCTGCTAGGCCTGCTATGCCCCCTGTGGAAGCTGAGCCAAATCTGGCGGAAGAAAAGCTTTGCCAGAGGATTTGTTTACGATGAGCTACAACTATGCTCCTCAAGTTTGGTACCCTGGAGCTCCTTATGCTGGTGGAATGCATATGCATTATAGCATGCCGATGGTAACCTCGTTTGCTTTTTCATTCTAGAGTTTTTTGTGCTTTCTTTCCTCTTTGAAATAGTCACTTATTGTCAATGAGTGCTGCCATTATATTCCCGTTGTAAGGCCATTTTCCTTTTATCCAGCAACCCGGCCGTTCCCGTTCCTAATTTCCAGCAAGTGTCGAGATCAACAAACCCTTTTGATTTTGGACATGAACCTTCTGCTCAAGCATCAGCGGTATGTTTTTCGTCGAGATGATTAGGCATTAGTTCTCTCTGTTATTAATATGAATTTTCTAAGATTTTAAGTTTTTGCAACCTTCACTTTATCCTCTTACCGCAGTTTCCCTCAGTAGCATCCTTGCAAGGTGCATTGGCCAACACTATGACTACTCCACCTTCGTTTTTGCCTTCACATCCACCACAGCCATATGCATCAGCGACACCTCCAAGTATACTGATCAACATCATCTTCTTATGATCAATCGATAATTGAAGGGCCTTGATAAACATATACATTAACAAACTCACATTCTAATTTATCTAGCAGGTTCATTTGTGGGACAGGGATTGGCTTCTGGCAATATCCAAGGTAATACACAATGAGGGTTTCATTTCAATGCCAATTTGGCTTCGCTCGACTTCTTATAGAGTCAAGTTGATATGCTCAAATCTTATCTTCGATTATATAATCTGACAAACTTTTCGAATTCTTCAAATTTTTGCAGGCCATCAGGATTTGGTCTAGACCATAATCAGCAACTCGGAGGAGCACACGCAAGTAATTCCTCTTTCGGTAGTGGAAACCCATTTGGCTAGAAGTTGTAATTAGAAACCTTTTGTAATCAGATCGAAGAAAAGCTTCAACCCGAAAATAGAACGGTAAGTTGGTATTAATCATGTCATATATCTACAAGGAATTGTACGCTTTTGTGAGGCTGATTATTGCAAGTTTGTTGTATGTGGAGTTTTTTTCCTTCTCTTAAACATAATATTTGAGAATTTTTTTGCAGTTCTTAAAAGGTACAGACAGTTCTTTAGCCGTACTATAAATTCTATTCTTGTCAGTTCATGTATTCTTTGGGATCTTTTGTAATCTGTTTTAGGTCTTTAAGTTTAATAAAAACATGGTATTTGCGTTGAGTGTTCAATCATTCTATCGTTCTTCTTTGCATGTTCGAAATTTCAAAATCCTTACAATCATTTTTTTTTTTTTTTTGATAATTTATGTCACGTATATGTGGAAGAATGTCTCCCGGTTAATCGATCATCGTCAGATTTTAACAAATATAGAAACGAATACAATAATCGCAATAGTAAATAATTGTTACAATTAAGTTTCCCACCTATGACCCATTATAGTAGGAATCTAATCACTGTCCAACACACAAATAAAACAAGAGCATCTCTCAGCTGAAAAATCCATTTCGCAAATTCATTTTCAAAAATCATTATTTATTCTCTTCTTTTGAGTTTGCGTTTGGTATACGATTGAGGAACTTTTAGTATACAGTTTGGATTTTTGGGTGTCGATTGGAGTTTGGATTTTTGGGTATTAATTGGATATGCTCTAGAACCCATATGTAAATATGCGTGAATGTCAGAAAAGTGAAATAAATTGATATACTCAAATCTACGTATACATTATTAGTCTCAAGACGCAATCTATCCACATGAGTTTACACTTACATGCACGATTCAGCCGAAAGAGTCGCAATCAAATATCATTTGGTGATTTAAGCAAGAAAAATACCTAAAAAAAACCATATTTTCTTGCATGGAAGACTACTGTGATCTCCCATACACTGCCTATAAATACATAGACTGCTAATAAACCCTAGAAATACAATACCATCCATTCAATCCCATAACAACACTTCTAATCTAAATATGTCAACGTCGAAATTGACTTCTAAGTTAGTCGCTCAGTTAGCGTTCAAAGCCGGCGGCGATTTATTCCATCACCTCTCGTCGCAAATAAGCCTCACCACTTGGCCAAAGCAACGCCCGTCACCATCCAATCTTGCGATGTAATTCAAGGAAACTACGGAACTAACGGTTCTATCATCCAGTGGAAGTACACAGTCGGTAATTAGATTATTTGTTATTTCAAACGATATCATGTATATATATATACATTGTTAGATGATCATTATACCTAAAAGCAGTTGTGGAGCCAGAACTTCAAACTAGTAGGTCCAAATAAGCACAAAAATTATTTCATGGGGTGCAAAGTTAAAAGTTTGTGGGGTCATTTTTACATATGTTAAGTAACTTAGGTATTAACTATAAAAAAATTCAATGAATAGCATAGAATTTACGTATCCAATGGGGTCCATGGACCTTACTGGTTCTAACGGTGGCTAGGCGGAAGCTTAAGCTCGTAGGGAATATCATATTCAGAATTTACGTATATATTGTATATTTCTAATATGCGCCTCACGTCTAGGCTGTTTTTTTTTTATTCAGTAGCCTTATACGTGGGAGCTGGCAGACCTAGATTAGTGATTAAGGCCTCGTTTGGTTATAAGATCTGAATAACGGCCAGCCCAACATAAATTTAATATGTAAGCTCATGATAAGATAATTTATCTCACCCCATATACCCAGTTTCTTTATATCGGGCTTGGCGGACCGGTATATAATGCCTTCTGAAATAGAGGAACTAAAATCTGTTTTTTATTATATATGGCCCCATATGGGAAACCAAACGGCCCCTAGGGGTAGAGCCCTCCGACTCTTGGGGGATTGGGTCAATCCCTACTTAGACGCGACTTTATATTTATATGCTTGACCATTGCTTCTCCCAAATTTATTACTTCGACATGTTTACGTACACGTGCGTGTGTTTTAACATATGGTTATAGATGGGAAGCCTCAAGTTGCAAAGCAGGTGCTCCCAGACATAGACAAGGAGAAGAGGCAGATAGCTTATAAGTGGGTGGAGGGAGATTTGAGTGAGTTGTACAAAGATTTGATTGTTACCATTCATTTCGAGACGAAAGGAGGCGTCGACCACGTCACGTGGACCATCGAGTACGAGCTTCTCAAGCCCGAGAATCCTCACCCGCTCTCTCTCTCTTGAACTTCTTCATCGAATTCACCAAAGAACTCGAAACTCATATCTTCGGGGAATAATAAGGAGGCGACAATTAATTAAATCGACGACGACGTATGTGTTTCGAAGTGTTGTAAAATAAAAACGAAGGTACCCATGTTGAGTCTCTTTCTTTGTGCTCTCTTTATCTATGTGTTTGTGTGAGGAATAAGAAGAGTGGTGTCTATTGGTGTATGTGCTCTTTGTGAAATAAATGAGTTACTTAACGGTCGATTTTGTCGACATAAAAGCTGCTTTGAAAGTCAAAAGCAAACCAAATTTGATTTCAAGTGGCAATTCGTTCAAAGGTGTGCGCATTATTATTCTTTGGTTCATATTAAGGATCAGTGCATTCGATTGCCTATAAAAGGAACCCAAAGCAGCGAAGGAAAATGCATCCTATCAGAGAGAAGAATAGAGATAGATAGAGAGAATAAATAGAGAGTTTGTCGGTATTTTCTCCGACTATAAAGAGAGAGGTTGAGGGTTTTCTCCTTTATAGATTGAGAGGTATAACTCCTATATTTTTCCTCTATAGTGGATTCTTCTTCCTTGCCCGTGGTTTTTACCCCGATTTGTTTGAGGGTTTTTCCACGTTAAACCTCGATGTCCACATTTTATCTTTAATTGTTCAAATACTTAGCCGCGGTATTATTCGACGGGTCCGCTGCCACGCCAACAATTGGTATCAGGGCCTAGCTTGGGTTTTATATCTGTTTATCGTATGCTCTGTGGTTGCCACTAACGTGGACCCTCCACATCAAAAACAATAGATATTATTCTGCCCTTGTTACGGTGACGAAAAAGCCGGTACGAGTTCAATAATTATCTGCTGCAACCTCGTCGGAGGTATCTCACGACCGAGCAGAAATTATGGCGGCGAAGTTTGATATAGAAAAATTCAACGGGAGAAACTTCTCACTGTGGAAATTAAGATAAGGCAATCTTGAGGAAGGACGGCTGTCTGGAGGCTATCGATGGAAAACCAGCTACGCTGACAGACGAGGTAAAAAAAATTGAGGACGGATAATGGAGGAGAATATACTGGCAAGGAATTTGATAGCTTTTGCAAAAGGGAAGGCATCAAAAGGCACTACACTACGGCGTATACTCCACAACAAATGGAGTGGCGGAGCGGATGAACAGGACTCTGTTGGAGAGGACAAGAGCCATGTTGGGAGCTGCAGGACCGGATAAATCATACTGGACAGAAGCAGTCAACACCGCCTGCTATGTGATCAATCGGTCGTCGTCAACGACAATTGATCAGAAGACACCGATGGAGATGTGGACCGAAAGCCAGCGGATTATTCCAAACTCCATGTATTTGGAAGTCCTGAGTACGTGATGCACAACGCCCAAGAAACTACGAAGCTGGATCCGAAGTCCAGGAAGTGTTTGTTCTTGGGGTATGCTGATGGTGTGAAGGGGTATCGCCTGTGGGATCCCACTGCCCACAAGGTTGTCATCAGCAGGGAGGTTATCTTTTTAGAAGATAAAATATCGGAGGAAATGATAGCACTACAAAGGGAAGTTCAGAGACTGCGACCATTCAGGTGAAAGGGAAGTCTGTCGAACAAGATTCTTCTGAAGCAGCACCAGAGCGCTTTCGTGCACGACTGATGGTTAAAGGCTACGCTGAGAAAGAAGGCATTGACTTCAACGAGATATTCTCACGGGTGGTTCGACTGACGACTGTTCGGGTACTCCTGGCGATGTGTGCTACATTCGACCTACATCTAGAGCAACTAGATGTGAAGACAGTTTTTCTTCATGGAGATCTTGAAGAAGAGATTTATATGCTCCAGCCGGAAGGTTTTGAAGACAAAGAAAAACGGAACTTGGTTTGCATGTTGAACAAATCTCTATACGGTCTCAAACAGGCGCCGATGTGTTGGTATAAGAGATTTGATTCCTTCATGAGCCTTGGATACAACAGATTAAATGCAGACCCTTGTGCATATTTCAAGAGGTTTGGTGAAAGCGATTTTATTGTATTACTGCTGCTGTATGTTGACAACATGTTGGTAGCAGGCCCCAACAAAGATCGTACTGAAGAACTCAAGGCACAGTTGGCTAGGGAATTTGAGATGAAGGACTTGGGACCGACAAACAAGATTCTAGGGATGCAAATTTACCGAGACAGAAATAACAAGAAGATTTGGCTTTCGCAGAAGAATTATTTGAGGAAGGTCTTGCAACGCTTCAATGCGAGATTGTAAGCCAATTTCTACCCCACTTCTTGTTAATTTCAAATTATCCTCAAGTATGAGTCCTAACAAATGAAGAAGGGAGGATGGAGATGTCTCGAGTACCGTATGCATCAGCGGTGGGAAGTCTTATGTTCGCGATGATTTGTACATGACCACAGACATTGCACATGCAGTGGGAGTAGTGAGTCGGTACATGGCGAATCCGGGCAAAGCATTGGAGCGCGGTGAAGAGGATCCTACGAGAGGAACCTCAGATGTTGCATTATGTTCGGTGGAACAGACCCTACTGTCAGATGGTACGTTGACTCGGTCAACACTGACAAGTTCATTTGGTGTCGTTCTTCGAGTGGCCTAGCGGAAACGTAAGCAACATGAATGGCAAGGAGAAAGAATGGTGTGAAGATCTGATTGATCCTCAATCAAATCTTCAAGTGGGAGATTGTCGACATAAAAGCTGCTTTGAAAGTCAAAAAGCAAACCAAATTTGATTTCAAGTGGCAATTCGTTCAAAGGTGTGCGCATTATATTCTTTGGTTCATATTAAGGATTAGTGCATTCGATTGCCTATAAAAGGAACCCAAAGCAGCGAAGGAAAATGCATCCTATCAGAGAGAAGAATAGAGAGATAGAGAGAATAAATAGAGAGTTTGTCGGTATTTTCTCCGACTATAAAGAGAGAGGTTGAGGGTTTTCTCTCTTTATAGATTGAGAGGTGTAACTCCTATATTTTTCCTCTATAGTGGATTCTTCTTCCTTGCCCGTGGTTTTTACCCCGATTGTTTGGGGGTTTTCCACGTTTAAACCTCGATGTCCACATTTTATCTTTAATTGTTCAAATACTTAGCCGCGGTATTATTCGACCGCGTCCGCTGCCACGCCAACAGATTTCGGGATATGGCGACGACAACTGCAATTGCATCATTAATAGTTTTAGACAGTCTCTTTTTTATTGGAACTTCAAAAATAATTTGGGGATAAATTCTATGTAACAATTTCATGACACCTTTTTTACGGAAGGCTTAATTATTTTTGTAGTCCTATATGTTTGAGTAGGTTGCGTTTTAAAGGACACTTAATTAAGGGTGACGATTTTAGTCCTGTAAGTGTCAAAAGTGTAGCAATTTAAGGACACACACATTATTGGTGGCAATTTTAATCCTCTAAGTATCAAAATTAAAGCAATTTTACTACAGTTAAAGCTTAGAAATCTAAATTTAGTCCGAGATTTATACACGTGGAGCCTAAGATACGGAATTGGACTAGATGTCCATCATCCAATTAAGCCCTACCTAATAGTCCAGTAGCATATGTGATGTCACGTGCAGTGTTTTAAAAACGTGTATTGCATAGTGCGTATCGTTTTAGCTCTGATATTGCGTAGCGTAAATAGCTTAGCGTATTGCTTGAGTATTTTGATATGCCACTTATACGACTTTAAAACACCTAACCACGGAAGCAAACAAACAATTATAGAAAAGAAATAATAATGAACTTTAATCTAATTATATCCAAGCACACTCATGAGCTATAATATGTGAATTAATTTTTTTTTTTATTTTTCAAGTATTATTTAATTTTATTATCTTCTAATATTCCATGGCCTACCGGTGTATGGAAAAATTGTAGGATTAGTCACCGCTGTCGCCATCATCGCCATAATTTGAAGCAGTTTTGAAGCTAGGCATATATTTTTGTTTTTTATTTAAGTTTTAGCTTTATAAGGAATGAAAAAAATTAAAAACTAAAAAAAAAAAAGCTAAAAATGCTATATTTGTGTGCGCTACAACGCGTTTTAACGAAAATTGCGCTATTTGCGCTATGATGCGGGCTACGCATTGCTTTTTAAACACCGGTCATGTGCATAAATTTCGAGCTGAAATGAGATTTTCTGACTTTAATTGTTCTAAAACTACTTCAATTTTGATACTTAACAAAACTAAAACTTGATTTTTTTACTCGTTAAGCTCATTTTTTGTTTTCACATATGACGTAATGCTTAACTGGAGGAAAGAGAAGATAAATTTAGTATAAGTCAAAATCTTCGCGCCACACACGTATAATTTCGGGCTCAAATTTATTTTTCTGGATTTAGAAGTCCCAAATTGCTTCTTAGGTGTCCTTAAATTGCTACAATTTTGGTACAGAGGACTAAAATCGCCACCCTTAATTTAAGTGTCCTTAAAACGCAACCTACTAAATATACTAAATATGTTGGACAATATATTAAGCCTTTTACGGAATTACAATTTAAGGACATTAAGTTTCAATATTTAATAATTTAATGATACAATTATGTTATGCATGATATTATTATATTGCTTCGTAAAGTCGGTGTTAGCAAATTGCAATGTTGAATACCATGAAGGGTTTGTCTTCAGTCTACCTATTGAGTTATACCAGGTGGATTTAAAAATGCAATACTTGGATTGATGTTGCGGATAAGATAATTGAAAAGTGTCAAGTATCAAATTTTACACTTGGGTAGATAAGCCAATTGCAACCCAAAAAAATGTCAACCCTTTTTAACAACTATAGTACAATATATAAACAATGCCTAGCTAGCGTTCATCATCATAATCATCAAATGTCCATTACGATTCAATATATAATCGCAACGAGTTAATTTCCTAGAATAAGATCCATTATTGTAGGAAATAATAATTTTTTTTCTCAACTTGTACGAATTAATATTCATTTTCCAAATAAGTCAACTCATATGTACTTAGCATATCTGTCAGAAAAAAGTGAAACATGAATTAGATATAATCATATATTCATGTAGACATTAGTACCTACCACATGAATGTACACTTGGGGATGGGGTGCTACGATTAAACTGAAAGAAGTCTCAATTAAATATCATTTGGTGAGTTAAACAAGAAAATACCAAACAAATATCTCATCTTCTCTTCCATGAAGAATAGTATAAATACAAGGGTGCTATAAACCCTAGAAATACAATACCATCATCATCATCATCATCATCATCATCATCATCACATCATCATCATCATCATCATCATCATCATCATCATCATCATCATCATCATCATCATCATCATCATCATCATCATCATCATCATCATCATCATCATCTTACTGTAGTTTTGAAAAATGGCATCGTCGAACGGATTGCGTTCTAAGTTAGTCGCTCAGTTAGCGTTCAAAGATGGCGGCGATTTGGTTCCACCAACTCGTCACCGATAAGCCTCATCAGTTGGCAACAGCAACGCCCGTCACCGTACAATCTTGCGAATTAATCCAAGGGAACTTCGGAACTAAGGGTTCGATCGTCCTGTGGAAGTACACAATCGCTACACTAAAGTTGTTTCCAATAATATGATATATTACGTACATTGTGAGATGACTATTTTACCTAAAAATTTAAGCTTATTTTGGTATTTCGTACTTTTAAAATTCTATTTCTAGCACGCACCCCTGGTGTTTTTATCCATTGACCCTTAGACAAGTCTTTTAGGGTCTATTTGGTTGGGACTATGGGATTAGATGGTATTAGTTTTGGTGGGTTTATATAATAGGTGGTATGAGTTTTTTTGGAATGTTTGGGTAATGGTTTAAATAATGATGTCTGATGTGTTTGGTATGTTATATTAAGTTTAATTAAATTCAATTTATTTATCCTTTTTGTATGGGTTCGCGATTATAACCACGAATTGACGGGATTCTTGGGTGGCGGAAATATGCGGAATCATGGGACACTGCTCCTAATCCGCTTCAACGGTAGGCTGCGAGATGAGAGAGAGATTAAATCGTGAGAGAGAGAGAGAGAGAGAGAGAGAGAGAGAGAGAGAGAGAGAGAGAGAGAGAGAGAGAGAGAGAGAGAGAGAGAGAGAGAGAGAGAGAGAGAGAGAGAGAGAGGGAGGGAGACAATGGTTTATTATTGGTTATAATGGAAATAAAGAAAAAGAGAAAAAATAAAATAAAAGGACAAATTTGTCAATAAATCGTGGGATTAAATAATGGGAGGGGGGAGATTCCTTTAATTAATACCTTGTTGGGGATATTAAGGGGTACTACTCAAACACCACTTTAACTAATAATAACCCATCTTATCCATCCTTGTACCTCAAACCAAACGGGCCCTTAGGAATATAATAGAGGCTAGGTTTGGGTTAGAGCACTCGTAGA
The DNA here is from genome assembly GCA_027422505.1 of Craterostigma plantagineum. Lineage (NCBI taxonomy): Eukaryota > Viridiplantae > Streptophyta > Magnoliopsida > Lamiales > Linderniaceae > Craterostigma > Craterostigma plantagineum. The sequence continues at coordinate 16,107 of JAPQWV010000866.1, forward strand.
GCCAAGCCTTTATATTTTTAACTGAAAAATAGAAGTAATATCAAATTAATTTCATATAAGTAAGTATATCATCAGATTTAACATAATGGTTATAGATGGGAAGACTCAGGGTGCAAAGTTGGTGATTCAGGACATAGACAAGGAAAAGAGACTGATAGCTTACAAGACGTTGGAGGGACATTTGATTCAGTTGTACAAAGATTTGATTATTACCGTCCACGTCGAGGCGAAGAAGGCGTCGACCACGTCACGTGGACCATCGAGTATGAGCTTCTCAATCCCGAGAATCCACACCCTATTTCTCTATTGAACTACTTCATCGAATTCACCAAAGAACTCGAAGATCATATCTTCAGGTAATAATAAGGTCGACGAATGCGGTGGTTAGTAAATCGACGACGTATGTACTTTGAAATGTTGTAAAATAAAACAAAGGGACCCATGTTGAGTTTCTTTCTTTATGGTCTCTTTATCTATGTGGTTGTGTGAAGAATAAGAAGAGAGTGTCCTTTGTTGTTTGTCTCCTTTGTGAAAAAGTGAAATTTTGAGTAAATAAATGGTCGATTCGGCAGCAATAATAATTTTAGGAAGTCGAATGTGACAATTTTATGAAACCAGTTAAGACATTAAGTTTCACTATTGATCAATTTTAATGATACAATTAGGTCATGTGATATTATTGAAGTGCTTCATAAAGTTAGTGTTAGCAATTTGCAATGCTCTTGTTAAGGGCCGTCGGTCAGCACCTTTATCTTAGAGTGAAAGCGCAAATAAATTTCAGCGATAACGGTGTGAACAAATCACAAGTCGAGGCACGTGAGACACGTTCTCTTGAAGACGAAATTACCCTGCTAATACCCACGGTTTACGGTAAAACACCTCCAAGATACAACGACTTACGTTTGGAATATACCGTTATCTCAAATACGCCAAACTTCGACGAACGAATACTCTTGCTTTGGGACTAACAAGAACAATTGCTATGCTATGAGTGAAATGTAGAGAATTTTTTTAATGCTTTTTTGATGATTTTTAATGCTAACTCATGTGGGGTATTTATAGGTGTAGGTTTTCATTACAAAGAGAAGTGACATTTTGCATGTGTCTATTCATGAAAGAATTCATCTTTATATTAATGAATTCCTATGTACTTTTTCTTAATTAGTACACCTTTTCAAATATACCTCTTAGTATTAATTTCATTCACACCTTTTCCTACTATAATCCCCACATGAATGAAATAAATGCATGTTTACAATTTTTGAAAGTACCGACGAACTATCATTGCATCAATAGAGATAGCTTGTGGCTTTGAATCTTCTTTAGTGAAATATTATAGGATACACTGTTCGGTTAGTAGCGCGATGCTTTGAACTTACCGGCCATTTGTGTGCACCAAGAAAACAATACTCACACAATGACAGTTCTAATAATTTCTTGTTCTCACGTTGTGTCCATTTCGGCCTTGGACCATATCCTCGGTTTAGTAAGTGGTTTATAAGCGGCCATTTTATTTATTCATTTACAAAGGTGATTCTCCTATAAAAAAGTATCCTGCCTTACTTCACAATTGACGGTTCTTTGGAATGAGTGTAGTTTTTCAAGTGTTTCACTGAACTGTCAAAACTTAGTTTTCCCATTGAACCAAGGTTTCGGGATCTCCGATGGATTACCGCTAAGACTGTTCTTATGTTGTAGATTTTAAACCCATACCACTAACCAATTTGTACATTTGATCTCGATTTATGCCTTTAGTAAGCGGATCCGCTAGGTTTTCCTTTGACTTTATATAGTCAACCGAAATAACCCCATTCGAGATTGGTTGTCTTATTGTATTATGTCTCCGACGTATGTGCCGAGACTTACCATTGTACAACTACTTTGTGCCCTTCTGATCGCCGATTGATTATCACAATGTATCATTATGGCGGGCACCGGTTTATTCCAACAAGGAATATCTTCGAAGAAATTCCTAAGCCATTCAGCTTCTTCCCCGGCTTTATGTAGAGCTATAAACTCAGACTCCATCGTGGATCTAGCTATACACGTTTGCTTAGACGATTTCCAAGACACGCTCCTCCACCTATAGTGAACAAGTAGCCACTAGTCGACTTTGAGTCGTTTGTGTCAGATATCCAATTTGCATCACAGTATCCCTCAAGCACTGCAGGATCTCTTGTATACGTTATTCCCAAGCTCATCGTGTGCTTCAGTACCCTAGTTCACGAGTAAGCACTCCAATGATCGTCGCTGGGGTTTCTTGTGGACCTACTTAGATGCTCACTGAATAAGCTATATCGGGCATGTACAATTCATCAAGTACATTAAGCTCCCAATTATTCGAGAATATTCTAGCTGAGAAACTGTTCTCCTCCTCGATTTTTAGCTAAGTGTTGAGTTAAATCAACAGGCGCCTTAGCCGGGGGTCTGTCAAACGCATTGAACCTCTTCAATATACTTGCAATGTAATGGGATTGTGATAAAATAATTCCTTCCGAGTTCCTCTAGCAATTTTAATTCCTAAGATAACATAGGCTTTTCCCATATCTTTTATGTCGGAATTCTTTTTCAACATCTTCTTGATACTTGCAATTAAATCATTATTTTTCCAAGGATCAACATGTCGTCTACGTACAAGCACACACGATATAATGAATCAGCGGTACCTTTAATGTAGATGCACTTATCACATTCATTGATTTTAAATCCATTTGATAACATTGTTTTTGTCAAACTTCTCATGCCATTGTTTAGGTGCTTGTTTTAGTCCATAAAGAGACTTAACTAATCGATACACCTTGGCCTCTTTTTCGGGTGCAATAAACCCCTCGGGCTATTCCATATAAATTTCTTCCTCGAAGTCGCCATTTAGGAAGGCCGTTTTCACGTCCATTTGATGAATTTTAAGGTCATGCAAGGATGCAATAGCAATTAGTACCGTATAGACGTGATTCGAGTCACTGAGAATACGTATCAAAGAAATCGTATACCTCTGTTTGTTTAAAACCCTTTTACCACCAATCGGGCTTTAAACTTATCAACAGTTTCATCCGTCTTATATTTCCTTTTAAGGATCCACTTGCATCCTAAAGATTTGCAACCCGGAGGAGATCAACTAACTCCCACGTAAACATGATGGATACTATTTCACTATTGATAGCTTCTTTCCATAGAGGTGCTTTTGGACTTGCCAAAGCTTCACAAATAGTTCGTGGTTCATCCTCTGCCATATAAATTGTAAGTCAGGACCATAAGATTTGGCACCTTAGTCCTTTTACTTCGCCTAGGTTCTTCCTCACCTTTATGAGGTAGCTCGGCCTCGTCGCTGTCCTTTTTTTCGTGAGATCCTTTCTTCCTTATTTTTAAGAGGAAATACGTTCTCAAAGAATACCGCATTTCTAGACTCAATAGTCATCCCATTATGAAAATCTGAATTTTCAGATTTATACACTAGAAATCGGTAAGCACTACTATTGTTAGCATAACCGATGAATATACAATCAATAGTTTTAGGTCATATCTTGACCTGCTTCGGCTTTGGTATTTCCACCTTGCCAAACACCACCACACTTTTAAGTATTTGTAGGTAGGCTTGTGTCCCTCATAATTCATATGGCGTTTCGTCCCTATTTTATTAAGAATATAGTTTGCTGAAAGAATCGCTTCCCCCCCACAAATTTGGGGTAGACCTGAGCTTACTAAAAAAGCGTATTCATCATCTCCTTTAGAGTTCGATTCTTTCTATCAGCTATTCCGTTTGATTGAGGTGAGTATGGCTCCGTTTTTTTATGAATAATACAGACTCTTTGCATATTTCGTCAAATGGGGCCACATACTCGCCTCCGCGATCCCTTCTAATCGCTTTAAGTTTTCGAGTCAGTTGATTCTCGACCTCTGCTTTATACTTCTTAAAAGCATCTACAGCTTCGTCTTTACTTTTTAGTAGGTAGACATAGCAATATCTCGTGCAATCATCAATAAATGTTACAAAGTATTTCATTCCCCCTCGAGTTTGCACAAATTGCAAATCAGATATCGGTGTAATTCTAGTGGATTCGTACTTCTAGCCACCGGCTTAAACGGTGCTTTTAACCATTTTGCTTCAACACAAGTTCACACTTGTTGTGAGAATCGATTTTAACTGTTGTATCAAATCTAGATTCACCAATTTTTAATTGTGTTAAAGTTTACGTGTCCAAGTCTATCATGCCATAGATTAGAGCACTCCAACAAATAAGAAACACCTTTTTTATTCTTCGCCTCTTGGCGGATTACATTCATCACATTCATCTTGAAAAAGGCCCTCATTTAGGTACCCTTTAGCTAAGAAGATACCATTCTTAGTCAAAACAAACTTATCAGATTCAAAGACTAATTTAAAGCCGGCTTGCTTAAAGAGCGCCGGACACCAAATATTCTTCCGGATGTTTGGGACATGCAACACTACCGTTAGCGTTAGTTCTTTGCCCGATGTCATTTTTAGCACCACCTTACTTGTCCCCACGATGTCAGATGTCGAAGAGTTTCCCATGAATAGCTTCCTTCCGTCAGTCGGGTGTAGGACGAAAACATATTTTTATCGGTGCAAATGTGCCGAGTTGCTCCCGTATCGATCCACTATTCTCGTGGATTATCAACCAAATTAACTTCTTGGATCACGATCGTGAGGTCTTGTTCTGATAAATCATTGTGAATAGATTTGTTCTCCGACCATATGAGCGCTTTCTCTAACTTTTCTTTGGGAGACGACATTCTTTTGCAAGATGCCCAAATTTACCACAATTATAGCAGCTTCCTTTAAATTTCTTGAAGCTTGCTTGCGGTTGCTTACCACCCCTGGGTTGCTTGCGCTTTTTGTTGAAACTTGGCTTGGCCAAATTTGCCTTAGCCTCGAACTCGCTTCGCTTCGCCTTTGCTTCGGATTTTCGGTTGTCTTCCTCAATCCGGAGTCGAACTATCAAATCTTCAAGTCGCATTTCCTTACGTTTATGCATAAGATAGTTCTTGAGTCTTTCCACATGGGCGGCAATTTTTCAATTATTGCGGCCACTTGAAAAGCCTCGTTCACAATTAATTTTTCCGTCCGTCAGGTCGTGAAGAATAATATGAATTTCTTGCACTTGACTCACCACCGATTTGGTGTCGACCATTACGTACTTCAGAAATTTGCCGACGAGAAATTTCTTAATCCCGACATCTTCCGACTTGTACTTTACCTCCAAAGAATTCCATAACTCCTTTGGCGTTTCAATCGGACTATAGACATTGTAAAGGAATCGTCTAGTCCGTTTAGAATGTATTTCTACACAAGAAATCACTATGATGCCATGCATCCGAGGCCGCACGCTTTTGAGCGTCGGTCTCATCTTCGGGATGATCATCGGGTCCTCCGAAAGAAATCGAGAAAGAGAGAGAGTCGTAAGATAGAACAACACTTTTTGTTGCCACCTTTTGAAGTCGGCGCCGCTAAATTTCGACAGTCGTTCGCCATGCATAGGAGCGGCTGTCACCATGGGAACGATGTGAGCGGTTGACGGCGTCGCATTCTGATTATCGTCGGTTGCCATATTAATATATCTTCAAATGCAGAAAATAGATTTGCGCTTTCGTTTTTGCTTGAAGTGAAGCAACTCCTTGAGCAGCCTGCTTGATTCGACCAACGTATGACTTTGTATGAAAGATTTCGTCTTCAACTTGTTAAGGGCCGTCGGTCAGCGCCTTTTATCTTCGAGTGAAAGCGCAAATAAATTTCAGCGATAATGGTGTGAACAAATCACAAGTCAAGGCACGTGATACACGTTCCATTGAAGACAAATTACCCCGCTAATACCCACAGTTTACGGTAAACGCCTCCGAGATACAATGACTTACGTTTGGAATATAGCGGTATCTCAAATACGCCAACTTCAACGAACGAATACTCTTGCTTTGGGACTAACAAGAACGCAATTGCTAACGAGTGAAATGTAGAGAATTTTTTTAATGCTTTTTTGATGATTTTTAATGCTAACTCATGTGGGGTATTTATAGGTGTAGTTTTTCATTACGAAGAGAAGTGACCTTTTGCATGTGTCTGTTCATGAAGAAATGCATCTTTATATTAATGAATTTCTATGTAGCTTTTGCTTAATTAGTACACCCTTTTCAATCACGCCTTTTCGTAACAGAATATCCATGAAGGGTTTGTAAGAACTATCCGTTATGCTATATATTCAAGTGGGATTAAAATTTGACATGCGACACTATTACACATTAGAACAACATTCGACGATTTAAGCGCTAGTAACATCGGTATTTTTATAGTCGGTAGATGTATCTCTGCACATCGTATTCTTTATATTTTGCCTAAATTCGATTAAAGTGAATCTGACATCATTGTCGATTGTATACGATCCCGACTTTTCTGTAAAATCGAACTTATTAGGTCACATCCATCTTCACAATGTATTCTTCCTTTTATTATTATTATTATTATTATTATTATTATTATTATTATTTTTTATAATTATTATTATTATTATTGCAAGCGATGGAATTCGCCATTTCATCTCAAAGCCAAGATTTCTTTCCAAGTGTTGCATGATTTCTTATGATATTTTACGCGTAACAAATTGCATAACATCCAGACAAGTTTATAAGTCAACTATAATCTCACATCAATCATACGTCAACGATAACTTGTATCATGTATATAGAACTATAAGTTACAATAAAGATACAAATATTACATTTTTTTTATTAAATTCATGGGAAATAAATAAATCACCAATATTTGACTAAACAAAAATATATCAAATCACTACCGCAATAAATAAACCAATCCCACCATCATCAACAGTCGATTCCTCGAGCAGGCAAATTCTCAAGCCCGCTACGACCGTCCGATCTCTGCCGCCCGTCGCCGTCGACGACAATCTCAACCGTCCGATCACCACAACCACCGCACTCGCCGGCGGCGTACTCCTTGAAGTTAGCCACCCTCCCAAGCTCCTCCACGTCGGCGATCACAAGGTCGAGCTTCGCCACCGCCTCCACCTCCACCAGCACGACGCAAAGGCGGCGAACGGAAGCGCCTCCGAGAATTCCAGGCTCGTCACGATCACCTTGCTCGACGTGGGCCTCAGCGTAACCCTCTGATCTCCGTCCGCGGCCGCCGACCCGACGCTGCTCTTGGCCCTCGAAATCGCCGTGGTGAGGCTTTCTCTGACGGTGGTGGGGCCGAGGAATAGCTTGGGCTGCGTCTTGAGGGCGGCGTCGAGATCGTGGAGGGCCTGGTGGAGGTGGTCGGAGAGAATCTCCGGCGAGCATTGGCGGTGGTTTCTGATGCTGTCGGCGAGCTCTCTCAGGGCTTTGGAAACTTCCTTGAGAGGCGTAGGCATGGGTCTTTGAGACAGATCGAACAGATTTAGGAGTCTGGCTAATTAATTATATATAGTCAAACGATTAATTATTTAATCATATGTAGAAAGTTGAGTAAAATTTGATTGAAATATTTTTGATTGGTGAACTAAATTAACCTGAATTTCAGTTTGAAGGCATCCATGTAGAGCAACAATTGTATAACAAAGAGCCGAAGAACGTCTCCTAACTTAACGTAGTGCTGCCATGGAAGTCTGTACTTCGAGTGACATGGTTCCCAACTAGCATGTAATGCCTATAATTATGAAGGATAAAAATTAGGGAAATTTACGGAAAAATATCCAATTATATAAGAAGTTGCAAGTCAGTACCCTGCCAGTGTTTTTTCATATGTAAGTACCTATTAGAATAATTTTTTTGCATATTGATACACGTCCCGCCGCAAAGTACGTCTATAACAATTTAGGTACCATAGAGAACAATGTAGTGTGGTACAATAATACAGTGAGAAATCGTTCATCATATAACACATTATAGTAGCATATAGAAAAGATATAGGTACCATAAAAACGCGTGATGTGGTACGTGATACACATATGAAACGTCAAGACTGGAAAATGGTACATCCAGTCAAACGAGTACTAACAGAAAATTTTTTCTGAGATACTGTTTTGCAATTTTTTTATACAACTGTAGATTCAGCAAAAATGAGTAATTATCCAATCAATTATTATCCCTACATGTTGAACGAATTAAAAAAAATAAATGCAATTTTGAGAATTAAGAAATAAGTATCGGTCAGGTAAACCGATTATCAGCATTAATACACATCTCTTCCATAGAATTCCAGCCACAGAAGATCCTATGTCATAATTTACGTAGATTTAAAAAATATTCAATAAGTTTGGTGGTATGGAAATTTAAAGCGCCTCCGGGAGTTTATCGCCGCATATTTCATCTTCGAACGCCAGCCTCACAATAAAATCAACTTTACGAACCAAAAAAGAAAAATATATATTTTCTTGTAGAAAATTATATAAAGTGCAATCTCTATATATTATTACTATATAAATTAATAAATTCACTAAATTAATAAAATCTTCTGATTCCGACTTGGACCTTTGAAAAAACCATCAAATTCGTAGATAATTTTTAAATTCTCTTTATAAATATTATGTCCCATTAAAATCTAAATTAGTAATTCGTAAATATTACAATTATACGTAATGGTAATTTGTTAAACTATGAATCTACAGTTATTTGCTTAAAATTTAAATTGTAGTTGATTTCATCCTCAATTTTTGTAAATGCAGCCAAGGTCAAAGAAATAAATATGAATACAAAATTAGTTGAATTTAAAAAATTATCTTCTAAATAATAAAATATTACTTCTTCGATATATTAATATATCTATAATTAATAGAATTTAATGACCATAATCTTATTTATTTAGAGAGGTTTTACTGGAACTGTATATACCAAAATTTACCTACCAAGGTTTCATCTGTCGCCTTCGAGTCCAACACAGCCTTGTAGCCTTTGTAGATAACATCTCCCTCCGCCGCCAATCTTCCATCCTTCGCCGAATCTTGCTCTTCATTGCTAAAGTATTGACTAACACAAGCTGCATTCATTGCGTTTTTTTTTTTTTTTAAATAAAAAATTCAAACATATACATGTGATAATACGGTACGAATACACACACACACACAATCGTGAGCTGCATGTATTTGCCTATACCTTCGATGGAGTTTGCCAAGCCCTCGAGCTTCGACACGGTCGAGCGTGTAGGTCTTGGCCCGACCAGTTGGGGAAGACCAACAAGCTCATGACGAGGCAAATCCCGCAACCGATGGCTATCATGTAGAAGCGCTCCCGCGAGCTATTTCGAGCACGTTTTGGACCCGATAGCTCGAGACGGTTATGAGATTGAACGTAAGTAGGAATATCACAACGCCGTACTCGTAATACTTCTTTATGTAGGGGATGAACCTCGTGTACGTCGCCGCCGCTCCTAAGATTTATTGCATCATCGAAGAAAAGATCGATTCATTAAACGATAAGAAACCCTAATAATTAGTACGTGTGGCTGACCACTTCACCTAACCTAAAATTTTAAGCCCGAAGAAAGTTGTATCATGTTTTACTCTTATATGTTATATCAGCACGCCCCCTTACGGCTAGACTGATTTCTGGCTTAGATGTGATCAGTAAACGATAAGAAACCTAAGAATTAGTACGTGCTGGATGACCACTTCACCTGATCTAAAAACTCCTGAAGAAAGTTCATATTTTATTCTTATATGTTTTATCAGCATGCCCCCTTCTTACGTCTGGACTGATTTCTGCCTCAGATGTGTGGAATTATTCAATGGTTGGTTGTGAGGATTCTAACTGTAAGACGCTTTGGTCACTGAGTTTATGGATACCATGTTGAATGACCACAATGTGAAGCTTGGAGGGATCCTATTTTAATTTATATAATATATTTCCAGCGATACAGTCTAAATAAAAAAAAAAGACGTATGAATACTATTGCAAAAACAGCGATAGAGATGAATATGGCCCGAAAGACCCGAGTGGACTCTTCGGCGACGTACTCGATGAGGTAAGCGAGGACGCCGGCCAACAATGTGCCCAAACCTCTATTCAAACCCTTGCACAAAGTCGCACCTATATATATTATACAACGGACAAGGACTAGACAATAATTAAATTGTTCTTTGCGAATATGTTAGAAATAAATAAATTAACAAAAAAACTAACCGGCGGCGGTAAACTCGAGGACGAGGACGACGGTCATGACGGCCCATATCGCGTTCGACCCGATGCCTTTGAATGACGGCTCGAGCAGATACAGCAGGGAAACGATAGTCAGAGAAAACCCTACTTTCAGTGCGTGGACGGCCCGCCGCGGGTCGTCCGACCCAACCCGCCATAAGTTCCTCCATGTTCGGTGGACGAAGATCGTCGTGGCCTTCGCAATCTTTCCGCTCGTTATCATTTTTACGTTAGCTAAACCCTAATATGTCCGAAGTATACAATATGCATATGTCTGAGGAATTGATTCTCACCAAGAAGCTGTTGTCTGTATATATACTAGAGGGTGGAGGGAGGGGTTATTGAAGTAAATTATATTTGAAAATTATATAAATTAAATGTTGAAAAAGAAATATAATAACTCTTGCGGAGAAGAGAATATCGATTCTTCCCTTCGATTCATTTCACATGCATGCATGGCTTTCTATTTGCTTCTTCCCTTTTTTGGTTGGTGTTGTGTATTACAGCATCTTTCACATGCTCTCCGTTTCCATGTAATAAAAAGGTTTTTGATATTTAATGAAGATGCTGAATTGCTGATATTTGCCAGCCACACAACTTATTTTCGAGTTTAACATCTGTAAGCATTTAACATAATGTGCATACTGGTACGATATTTCTAGCAATAAGCTTTAAGTCGGACTTGGAAAGTATCCATTTTGTCTTCGAACTTCCTTTTTTTTTTGGGATTTAGGTAGTATCTCCACAATGTAACTAGGCTTTTGCCCTGACAGTGTACATGTTAAAAATTGGTCAAACTATTTACTTAAAATAAATATAGTAACAAAAGTAGTTTCATAGTGGGCTAACGTGATAGTGTCCTTCAATATGGGCGGTTTGAATTTTTATCTTTTATTGTTTATTTTCTTAAATAGTTAATTATTATGTGGCGCATTTAGAGACCTCCTACATTTATATAATAAGATTCATAATACGATAAATTCAGTTAGAAAGAGAATCTCGAACCCAACTCGGTTAAGGGGCGCAAACGAAACATGACTTATCATTCTAGTGCTGGCTATGCAATGATCGTAATTTTCAGCGAGACTAATTCTTCTGATTTGTGTGTCAAGTCTCAACACTGCACAAATATCGAAAGTCAATGTTGAGATTACAAAAAAAAGTGGGTTTCGTCCCACATCGACTAATTCAAGCTCTAAGATCCGCTATATATAAGATACTTTCTCATCCTATCACCAATTGGTTTTAGGAAGGACCCCTCGATTTCTATATGGTTATAACGTATTTTCTTTTATTCGAATATTGAATTATCGAAAATAGTACAAATATAATTTAATGAAATTTATTAGGCTCTATCTCTACTTATTCCTCTGATTCTTCAAGGACTGGAAAATTCTTGGGTATTGAAATTCATTGATTTGGGCCTTCGTTGAAGTTCCTTCGTGGGTTTTTGGGCTTGGTCACGAAAGTCTTCAGTTCCCGTCTCGAGCCTTGATTTTGATCTTCGAGTCATGAGCTTGGTCTTGGGCTTTAATTCTTGAACTTGGGCTTTGAATCTTGAGCTTGGGTCTTGATTCTCGAACTTGGGCTTTGAGTCTTGAGCTTGAGATTTGATTCTGGAACTGGGCTTCGAATCTCAAGCTTGGGATTCGATTCTTGAACTTGGGCTTTGAACTTCGGGCTTGATCTTGGGCTTTGATTTCTTGAGGCGCGTTCTTGATCTTCGAATCTTCGAGTCTTCGAGTCTTCAAGGCTTGATCTTCGTCTTCGAATCTTCGATCTTCGATTCTTCAAATCTTCGAGGCTTCGTCTTCAAATCTTCGACCTTCGATTCTTCAAATCTTCAAGGCTTGATCTTCGTCTTCGATTCTTCAGATCTTCAAGGCTTGATCTTCGTCCTCGAACGTCTTCGATCTTCGAGCGTCTTCGATCTTCGTCCTCGAACGTCTTCAATCTTCAAGCGTCTTCGATCTTCGTCCTCGAACTCTTCGATCTCCGAGCGTCTTCGATCTTCGTCCTCGAACGTCTTCAATCTTCGAGCGTCTTCGATCTTCGATCCTTGCCTTCGAACGTCTTCAATCTTCGAGCGTCTTCGATCTTCGTCCTCGAACGTCTTCAAGATCTTCGAGCGTCTTCAATGATTTACTCAAAACACGATGAACTTCGCAGAGAAATCGAAAGCTTTTTAAAGTCTTATATCGTTTCTTGAAGCTCGTGTTTTCTTGAGTGTTTCTGACTGTCCCTTCTGAATTCTGAAGCCCCTATTTATAGCCGTAGAGAATTCACAATTACGAAAAGCATAATCTTTTGGGATGATTTCTTCCATATTTATGTGGATTTTATCCATATATGATTTGATTTTGATTTGATTTGATTGATTCCATATTCGACTTGATTCTCTCAATATCTGCCGATTTTACGATATTTGATTTGATTCTTTAATTATTTAGCAAATCTCTACACATATTTACCATGTATAGAATTTTGAATAAAAGGAATATATATGATAATAATTTATTAATTAATAAACTATTTATTAACTTGAGATTCATTATAGATCTCAATAAATAGCAATTTAATTAAATGACTTAATTTAATTTCTTGGAATTAATTTAATAAATCCCAATGATCTAAATAGACAATTAATTTTAATTGTCTACAATGGTATCAGAGCAATTCTTCCGCTCGCCGCCACCCGATTCATATGTCCACGTGTTAGGCCAGTCATGCCACACGTGAGGGGGCGTGTTGAGATTATAAAAAAAAAAGTGGGTTGCGTCCCACATCGACTAATTCAAGCTCTAAGAGCCGCTATATATAGAAGATGCTTTCTCCTCCTATCACCAATTGGTTTTAGGAAGGATCCCTCGATTTTTAATAGTCAATGAGTCAAAGTAGATTCGAATCCACGCTCTCCATGCTTGAGTTGTCATGACTTCATCACTTGATCTATCTTATCAGAGATATATTAAACAGTTATTAATATTATAAACTAATTTTTCATCAATAAAAATATTATTAAAAATATACAACAGATCAAAGTTATGATATTTCTAAATTCATATATCTAGACCAATTCTTTCTCAACATGTAGCATAGGAACCACTAGCCAGAATCAACTTTCGATGGTATCAAAATCCAAGTTCGTAAAGTATCTCTTGTATATCTATTCTATGATATTAAGGGTGAGGGGCTAACATAAACCATCGAATAGTCTGTCAAGTGAGACTGAAAAAATAATTAACAAATAAAAAAAGCTAACTACTTTAATTACTATATTTAGTTTATTACTATTTTTAGTTAACTAGTTTTTTGCCCGTGCGATGCACGGGTCTTACATATGCATAATTAATGTAAAATCACGAAGCCAACAAATTATTCTAACAGATTCTATAAAAATCACACAATGATTATCATTTGTCGCGATACTTGATGGCATAAACAATTTGAGCAATTTAATGGAACGCTCAAATATCGATTTCAACTGATCATAAATTTTTTACCCTGCTACCCCAGCCACTAAACTTTATTTTCCTTGAATTTTGCAATTTTTTGACTTTTTATACCAATTATTCACCGGTTCGTCTTTTCTTATTTTCTAATATAAGATTTTCATTTGGATGCATCTGTATTGCGTTTATTCTGAAAAGAAAAAAATGTTTATGTCAGCATGAAACTATTTGAGTCCCCAAACAAAATACAGTATGAAAGTGGACACTGGACAGCCCAATAACATCAAGTTACTAGGCAGCAATAGCATACCTTTATAGAAAGGTTAACGCCGCAACTACAAAATATGATATGTTTAAACAATTCTTTTATATTTCAGTTGAATCTTCAGCACCTTCATATTAGTGCGTGCACCGGTCTCTAATATGCCGAATTTTTTTTTTTTTTCCTTCAAGTGCAACACACAAATCCACATATCGAAGAAAGACCATCTAGCGTAAATATTTCTATTGGGCTATCAATCTCAACATCTTGTGCCTTGCTTGTCTTTCTGAAAGAGAAAAAGAAAATAAATAGCACGCATAATTTGTTTAAATCCATATTGAAAAAAAAATAATGTAAGATTCAGTAAATAGCAAACGTAAATCGGTTGAAATTCCATTTCCCATAATACCTGTTCCACTCCTTTAAAGTTGATTTTTATGATTATCGAAAAATATATGATATGCATATCAAATCGATCATCATAAAACAAGGAATAAATTGGATGTGTTTATTTATTTTTATCATATAAATCTCATGAAATAACGACGATTTTATGATTTGGTGGACTATAAGATTAAAAGAATTAATAAATAAAAAGAATTTTGTGAATCGTCGGATTTAAATTTTAACGGATATGATCATTTTGGGACATAGAGGGAACATGTTTGGTGGGACGGATGATTTCATGCGTATAAATACACGTCTATTTTAACCCTAATTAGTTCAATTATGGATAATAGGTGAGAAAGGGATAAGAAATATAAGATCTGACCATGTAGTTTTTCAATGCGTCGAACCAAACTGTTAAAAAGACCCAAAGTAAAACATACATTATGAATTTGAACCCACGGTTGAAAGGAATCTTGACGCTAACACCTTCGACCCAAAAAAAAAAGAAAAAAAAACAAAAAAAAACTTGCCATAGAATTCTGCGATCGATCATATGATGCCATGTGAAGGGACAGGACAGTCTTCGCAAATAGTTAAAAAAAAGATAAAAAAAAAATGAAAGAAAGAAAACATACCGAGCCACCCCTCTCCAGCTCGCATCCATCCCTCGAACCTTCCCAAACACCCGCTCGCAGCCTTGCGTTATCAGCGATCGGGCCTCGCTACCGCTCGCGCTTCAACCTTTCACAGTCGCTCGTCATCCTCTCCATGCTTCTTGAACCCGCTAGCCATCGCCCCACACACCACTTGCTCCCAGTTCTACCCAGTGGCTTCTCTTACTCTCCCTTACGAACCTTCAAAGCCGAGCAGCAAGCACGTAGCCTCGTCGAGGCTGCTTGAACTCTCCCATCGTGGCCCCAGCACCACAAATCGTAACCAGATCTGCCCCAAAGGCCTCTCGCAGCCGCGCTGACCTGCCTCACACTAAATTCGCCCCACAAAAGTCGCCTTCGAGGCTAGCTCCGAACCTACACGCACTTTATGTATATAAACGTTAAGTATTCGAAAATAAATAAATTCCGATTCTCATCAGCTTATCAAAATATACAGGGAAAAAGTAAAACAGAAGACGTGTCAGTTAACTACTTGGAAAATTTTTGTCAGTAAAATGACAATGAAAAAATATATATTACATTTCAGTTCAAGTAAAGATAAAGTTATAGAGATAAAGAAAAAGAAGAGCTTCACCTTATGCAAACCTTTCACCATCCGTGACACGACTACGCCAACACAAACATTGCACCGCAGGAGCATCACGCACAATTCCATATCACGCCATCTGGCACCGCTCGTCGAAGGAGTATCGCGCACGATTCCCCCACACATCTGCGTCGATGCTTCCATTGCAGGACTCACGTCATCTTCAAACGCTCGTGCTACCACAGCGTGCATCAGAACGTTGAGGTTCGTTTCGCCAATGCAAAGACCCGCCGCGCGCGTATGAAGCCTGACCCAGCGACCGAAAGCGCTGATATGAAAACATGCAGTGCAGTGCCCTAGGGCACTGTCCAACACAACACATCAGTGGCTCAACACGACCGCTCACTGTCACTGATATGTCGTTCAAAATCATTTTCCCTAAATTCATAAGCAAAGAAATATAAAATAATATCAGCAAAGACGTACTTATAACCATGAAGAACGGATATGATAAAGTTTGAGAATTTTCCATACCTAACATCTTTTTATGTAGAGTTCGTCGCTGTAGTGTTCCGTACATCATGGAATGGGTATGTAGAGAGTTGAGCGTAGGTATTTGTGTTGTTTTGACGGAGAAGACCAAGGAGAAATATGGAGACAGACACGCACATGGGCAGCTTTTTATTCACTAAATCGTGTCGAATAAATTAACTGAATCAAATTCACATCTTTTTACTTGATTTAAAATTAGGGCCATTTAATTTCAGACCCCATTAACAATTTTGATTAGATATCAGACCCCATTAATGTTTGAGTTAAAGTGAAGGACCCAATGTACGTTTTCATTAGAGTTCACGACTCAAATGCTGCAAAAAGACTTTTTTACCCTTGTTTATTAAGCTTTTCCGCCCAAAACACTGACATGTTTATTCGGTACCACTTCATCGCAAACTGGTACTACATTTGCTAGTATCGCATCTGCTAATATTAAATACCACATGTACCACTTTACTCCATTCTAGTACCACATCTTGTAAAACTAATACCAAATGAGAATAAGTAATATTTTGTCCAGTTTTCGGTAACTTCTTATTGTAATTATACCACTTTACGCTTGATGGTACCGAATCATCTAAAATAAATACCACATGAGAATAAGTAATATCTCGTACCAGTTAATTAACAATTAATATGGTATGATACCACTTTACGCCTTTTTGATACCGAATCAATTGAAATAATTACCACATGAGAATGACCAATATCTCGTACCTGTTGATTAACAACTCATATGGTAATTATACCACTTTACGCTTTTTTGATACCGAATCATTTGAAATAATACCACACGGTATAAAGTGTACATGAAGTGGTACTGTAGATCCATGAAGTGGTACTATGGACACATGAAGTGGTTACGGGTGAACAGTGAAGTGGTACTGTAGACCCATGAAGTGGTACTAGTGAACAGTGAAGTGGTACTGTTGAACAGAAAAGTGGTACAACATTTTGTAGACTCATGAAGTGGTTCTGAACAGAGAAGTGGTACATATTTTTTCGACTAAAAAAATAGATTAATTCGAATTATTATTTTTTAATTCGAATAATAAATTTGATTAAAAGAAATTCGAAAAAAAAATAATAATTCGAATTTTGAATTCGTTTTTTACACGAATAAATGCTCATTTTATTCTGTTAATAACACTTGTTAGCCATCTAATAACACAATATTTGTGCTGAGTAACACTTCCTGTTATGTAATAACTGATAACAATATACTGAATCTGATAACAGAACTGGGGCGTCGGATACCAGTTCATAACTACTCTTTTATAATGGTATTTTCGTCCAACAACCTTAATTCTAACCTAAATTCATAAATGGGTCCTTCATACTATATTTCTACTGACAGGGGCCTGGACCCTAATTTGCAAAATATACGGGGGCCTGAATTCCAATCGTCCCTTAAAATTAGCAGCTTTTGAATTCGTGTCGCTGCTTTTGAATTTAATTTTGATAGATTGTGGGTGGTTTTGTAATAATGTTTATTATATATGCTTTATATTAATTTAAAGGACACGTGGGGACATTAGAACAAACCTACATTTCCTTATATATATATATATATATATAATATACATATATATACTAGATGTGGGGAGGCCGTGCACCAGGCGCGGCGAAAAAATGCCCATATTTTTGTCTATTAAATATTATTATCAATTTGTTCTTTAAAATCGAGTTATCTTTCACCATATTCAACAAGTAACTATTATAAAGATAGTTTGGACAACAAAAAAAAATTATGAACTTTAAACCTCAACCTTATCCATTTGAAATAAAAGGAATACATTCCATAATCTCCTTCGAGGTCAATAAAGCATCATCTTGATAGTTTTTACATTATCCGACTTTACCATACGTTAAAGAAAAAACAAACGGAAAGAAATAAAGACAATATGATACAATAAACACTTAACAACAACAATATTTCACACAATAGTCATTTTCATATTTGTTCATACAAAAGCTAACTACGTCCCCAACCATCAGTTACTTGAAACAAACAGGGAGAAGTCTCAAAATGGTCCTCAATGTTTACCACATTGATCAATTTAGTCCTCAATATGCGTGAATCACTTTAATCATTGATGTTGTCGACATTGAACCAATTTGATCACGCCGTTTGGTGCCTGTAGATGTCCGTTAATTTGAATGGACATTATGTGTCGATGTTACATGTCCGTGAATTTGGATGGAAAATTGACAAATGTCGACACACTATTATTCAGACTTAAAATAATAAAATAACATTAAAAGGGAAAAAAGTATATAATGAAAAAATAAACTAATAACAAAGAATAGATAATAGAAAAGGAGTGAAATAAATAAAAATATATCCAAAAAATAAATAAAAACTAAAAATATGAAAAATAAAAATACATAATTTTTTTCGTTAATTTATTAAAACAAAAAGAAACTAAAAAGTGCTAAGTTTGGAGGAATTTCTGTCTCTAGCCTATCCCTACCAACTTAATAGTGACAATCGTCGTGCCCCGTCTCTGATCCCGCGGGGATTATGTTTTAAATGAACTTATATGTTATACGAAAAAATTAGGGATCGGAAATTGAGATGATTTAAAAAAAATTGATTGCTTTAAGTTTTATTCATAATTTTTTTTATTTATTTTATTCAATTTTTTTTATATTTTTTATGTTTCGAGTTCGACTAATCGCACGGAGACACGTGTCAATTTTCATCCAAATTGACGGTCATACTATCGAAATGACCAATTCATTTCAAATTTGATGGCAACAATAAGGACTAAATTGTTCCACACGAAACACTAGTGGCTAAATTGGTCCACGCATCGGGGACATTATAGATTCTCCCAAACAAACAAGTGCAAATCTTATGAAAAAAAAACTCCAAACTAATCTCATCATCTCGCTTAATGTTTATTGCCACAACTCTTTGCTTGTTTCTCGTCAAACGAGTCACAATTGTGCATATCATAATTGTATAACTCATATAGAAACTTCGAGTTATTACAGTAATGGAATACTGAAATCAACGATCTTGAAACAAAGTTAGGAAATATTGCTATAAAAGACATATTTGTACCATTGACGGATATATCACTTATCAAGTTCATATCATTAAAATTCTGAAATTTAAGAATCCAAAAATGAATATCATATATCTGATTTGCTATTTTTTTTTCTAAGAACGCAAGTGATGGCCCATTTATAGAGCTTCTAAAGTTATGGGCTATATATGCAATAAATTGTTATTAATTGGACAAAAGTGTCGTCAGTGTCATTGCTTTTTTATTTAAATAATCACAGGTACAACATGTGTTATATACGATAATCTCAAGAGAGTGTAGGCTAGGCAATAGCCATCACCGCTAAAAAAACGTAGATTACGACGAAGAACACTATTCATAGTACCTATACACACTTATAAATATTAAAATATATACATATAATATATATACAGGGGCGGATCCAGAAAATTTTAGTTGGGGGGGCCGTAAATTTTTTTCGAGTCATTTTCACGTAATCGACTATGGTCTTCCACCGCACACTCGAAGATAAGCTTAATTATGTGAGAGTATTTTTCCTGAGATATATCTGCATTGGTGAATACTTCAGTTTGAAAGATAAATATAGTATCAACAGACTATAAAAAATATTGAAAAGATAAAATAATTACATAAATCACATATTAAAGAATTTGCATATGAAAATAATTAAAAAAAGAACTAAGACAAAAAGAAAAATGTGTCAAATAACTTAAAAAAAGTCTCAATAAGAACATAAAACAAAAAAAGAAAAACGAAAAAAGAATAAAAGAATAGTAATAATAATAAAAACAAAAGCAACTAGACAAATAAAAAACAAAAATAAAGAATTGAAAAATCTGACATGGGCTTGAACCCATGACCTTCCAACAAGAGGTCGCATTTCTGACCACTATACTACTCCTAATATTAATCATATTTGATATTCGAAGCTTACATATACACAATTAATGAATATAATACATATATAGTACTAAAAACTTCAAAATTTTTCGCGGGGGCCGTGGCCCCCCGGGCCACAACGCAGATCCGCCTCTGTATATATATTATATATATATATATATTGATAGGGGTGACTTTCGATCCAGCATCCTCCTAAGCTAGTAACCCGACTATAGTAACTTTTATGGCATGGAGACAGGAGGGAGGGAGAGCTAGAGATCTGAGGTCCTGTACAGAACGAATAAGAAAGGCCTTGACAACAAGGTGATTTAGGCGGGAAACATTGGATAAAGCCGATCAGGGGACACATGTAAGGCAACGAGTGACTGGCATTGTAGACAGAAAGGGGGCGCGCCAGTTTGACAATAGTACACCTACGACTGTTGACTCTCCTAGGATGTACCTGTAACTGCAGTCAAGTGGTCCCAACAGGCTGCCAGCTGGAAAGGGAGAGACCAAACGGATATATGGGGAGAAAAGAGAAATCATATTCAATCAGACTTAATACACTTCAACACTTAGACATTTTTCCCTTTAGTCATCTTCTTCGCCGTGAACGCATTGTAACGAGTGAAAGTGAGCTCGAGTGTGTATCTCTTACCTGCGAATAGTGAATACTGTTTCCGGTGGCCCGTGGACGTAGGACACATGTCCGAACCACATAAAATCTGTGTCTCTTTCGCTCTTTTCCCTTTACAGCACTAAAATACAGATCCGAACACACACCAAGATATCGTGCCCAGTCCGTTTCACACCGTAAACCTTTATTTCCCGGATCAAATCTTGTTGATCTGGGTCATACCCGTATATATATATATATGTATTATACATATATATATATACATACTAGTTTACTACTCGTGCATTGCACGGGTTAACTAGCTATAATTATTTTATATTAATAAAATAACTAATTAGAGTGGTGGTATGATAGTGGTTAGTTTTTCATGTTTTTATTATATTTCTATTCTAATTCATTATTATGGGACACGTGGCAGCATATGAGGACATCTACATTTCTTCAGTAATATAAGATATATATATATATATATATATAAGATTCCTATCCTACTTTAAATTTTTAATAAATCAATTTTTCCTTTTTACATATTTAAAACATACAAATGAAATTGATATGACGATTTTTATGAAATGTTTCAAACTAAAATAAATTTAATAAAATATTTATATAAATAGCACTTGAGCGTGCATAATTTAGTAGTTTAATTTACATGCCACTTTTTGAATACATAGGTCGATTGCGATTTATTTAATTTAGTTTGTATACAATTTAACTGAAATTATACTAAATGTTTTTCTAGAAATTTCTGATAATTTGGATAATAAAACCCTATCCTCTCTTCGTCATTCACTCTACATTTCAGGTTCAGCAACTACTCCCCAACCAAAGAATTCTGCCCTTGCCTAACAACATCTTTCAGGTACTGCTTAGTTCACATAATTCACTTCACCATAAATCATCCATATATTTGATTTCTAGGAATAATTTTGAGCAGGGAAATGGCAACTACCCATCTAGCTTCTGCAGCAATTTCGTCAAAAGGTTTTGCTTCATTCGAAGGCCTTAGGTCATCGAATGCTGTAAAAATCTCATCTTCCTCACCTCTGAAGTATGGGCTTTCACTGATTTCTCATCCTAGTCTTGTCGTTAGGGCTGCTACGACCGTTGCTCCTAAGGTACGATTTTATCATAATGACTCGATTCCAGCATTTGAAACGGTTCAATTGATTTATCCTCCAAATGCGGTTTTCCTCGCACTGTCTGAATTTCGGTGTTGTTGACTTCAATTGATACCGAAGACAGAAAGAATTGATATTTGGGATGCCCTTTTCTATTTTCAATTCGATACATTACATGTGAAATCATAGTGGGATGAGCTGCAAAAAATCTATCCATTTCATCGTTTCGTTGCAATTTTCCCCGAATTTACAGTACACTGCGTTGAAGCCGTTGAGAGACAGAGTGTTGGTCAAAATTAAGGAAGCCGAAGAAAAAACTTCGGGCGGTATTTTACTCCCAACGACTGCGCAATCTAAGCCGCAAAGCGGAGAAGTAGTTGCCGTCGGTGAGGGCCGAACTGTGGGCAAGATTAAGGTCGATATCAGCGTTAAGGTATAGCATCTAAAATCCATCCAAGTTGTAATAGTTATGCTTTTTCTTGGTTAACATAAACGGAGATCATTGCATTTCATTGCGTTGCTTAATATGTATTGTATAGACGAATACGCAAGTCGTATTCTCTAAATACGCTGGCACGCCGGTCGAATACGATGGAACGAGCCATCTAATTTTGAAGGAGGATGACATCATCGGTACGTTGGAAACTGATGATGTTAAGGATATGAAGCCTTTGAACGACACAGTTCTCATTAAGGTTTGTTTTCGATTTTAGTTGGTGTAATAATCAGTCGATCGAATGGTTTTTTTTTCTCGTATTTAATTCGGCGCTAATCTTCTTAGGTTGCCGTGGCCGAAGAAAAAACCGCGGGAGGTTTGTACTTGACTAGCGCGAGCAAGGAGAAGCCTTCGATTGGCACGGTAAGGGTCTGTTTGGTTTAGGGTGTGTTTGGTTTAAGGAATTTAGTGAGGAAAGGAAAGAAGTGGGAAAAAAATTAATTATTTTTGTTTGGTTGATTCAGAAATATGTTAGGAAAAGAAAAAAAAACTAAACTTATGTTAATCTTAAAGTAAAAACTATGGAAAATCATTTTCCTCACCAATGAAAAAGCTAGTGGAAATCGTCTTCTCTCTAGTTTTCTTTTCCTTACCATTTTCCTCTATCCAAACGCAGCCTTAGGAAATTTATGATACGCGTTGAGTGGGTTGGTGAACCAACCCATCTCAACTAGTCTTAATAATACTATTATTATATTAATATTATAATAAGATGACTTAAGCAATGACATGTTTAGTATTGTCATGAAGCTTAGGTTTTAGCCTATAAATAGGCTGTTAATCTCATTGTAATCACACACCAAAAACCCTAGTAGAAAGAGAAATAAGAGAGGAAAGAAATAGAGGGTAATGAGGGTTGTTTCGGTATTTGCTCCGACTATAAAGAGAGATAGTGAGTGTTTTCTCCTTTATAGATTGAGAGGTTGTAACCCCTGTTTTAACCCCAGTAATAAATTTCTACCTCGCCCGTGGTTTTTTACCCCAAGTTAAAAAGGGGTTTTCCACGTAAATTCCCGTGTTCCTTTTATCCTCATAATTATTTCCAATTTCGTTAAGCTGTCCATTTCGCAACAAGTGGTATCAGAGCAGCCCTGATTGATATTCCAATTATGCTCTGTGGTTGCAGCTTTGTCTGATCTTCCACATCAGAAAGGATATCGAAAAGGTTTATCGTTACGGAAGAGTTTTTTGGCAAGTCGTGGTAATAGACTGTGTAAGTAAGTTCTGTCTAGGTGGCTGGTGCCAAGCGGGACACATAGTGACCCCACCAGATCTCATCTGGAAATTTACTTAGAAGGGTAATTTTGTCTTGAAAGCCGATCGCTACCCTTTCTGCAAATTATCTGATCAGTACTATTTGGCTGGACTGTTGAATTTCTCCGACGATAGCGACGTGGGAAAAAAATGGCAGCTAAAAATGAAATTGAGAAATTCAACGGGAAAAACTACTCACTGTGGAAAATGAGGATAAAGGCAATTTTACTCAAAGAAAATTGTCTGGAGGCGATCACTGGCAGACCAACAACTATTACAAGTGATGCCAACTGGAGGAAGATGGACGGGAGGGCCATCGCCAATATTCATCTAGCATTAGCAGATCATATTATCAAGCGTTGAAGAGAAAGCTAGTGCGAAAGAAATCTGGGATCATCTAGAGAAGCTGTATCAAGTCAAGTCACTCCACAGCCGAATTTTTCTGAAAAGAATTATATCATCTACGAATGAAGAATCTTCTCCAATGACCGAGCACATCAACAAGTTAGAATACTCTATTCTCTCAATTTAAAGACTTGGACTACAACATAGAGCCAAGTGAACGTGCTGAGCTTCTACTGCAAAGCCTGCCAGACTCCTATGATCAACTCGTCATCAATCTGAGCAACAACCAAGCTGCGGGGAAACTTATCTTCGACAATATTGCAGCTGCTGTTCTCGAAGAAGAAAGTCGACGCAATAACAAAGAAGACAAGTTGACGGTGACGAGGGCGAGATCGGGAGCACGCGGTCCAAATGTAAGCCGAAAACGAACAAGACCCGGAGAGTCTAGTCCAAGTGGGAGTCAGAAACGGCAAAGCCTTGTTATGAAAAATAAGAAGGCAATAAAGTGTTACCACTGTGGCAAGAAAGGTCATCTGAAGAAAGATTGTTGGGCTCTAAACAAAAATCCCAATGCCCAAGGAAACGCCGCCAACACTACCGACGATGGAATTGCCGTGGTGTGTGAAGCCGCAACCACTACCGCTGAAAATGGAAGATTCAACGACGTGTGGCTCATGGACTCAGCAGCTACTTTCCACATGACCTCTCGAAGGGAATGGTTTCATCAATACGAGCCAACCTTTGGAGGGTATGTCTACAGCTGCAATGACCAAGCGCTGAAGATTGTCGGGGTCGGTACGATTCAAATAAAGATGTACGATGGCACTGTGCGTACCATTCATGCTGTTCGACATGTGGAGGGCTTGAAGAAAAATCTGTTGTCCGTGGGGCAACTGGATGATCTTGGTTTTAAAATTGAATTGGAGAATAAAATCATGAAGGTCTCCAAAGGAGCACTGGTGGTGATGAAGGGCGAAAAGATAGCTGCAAATCTATACAAGCTGAAGGGAGAAACTCTGCAAGAAGGGCAAGCATCTGTTGCTACGACAAGTCAAATGAAAAGTCTACAATGACTTGGCACAAGAAACTTGGTCATATGTTTGAACAAGGCATGAAAATTCTTGCGCAAAAGAATCTACTTCCTGGTCTCACGACGGTGACGCTACCATTCTGTGAGCATTGTATTGTGAGCAAGCAGCATCGCCTGAAGTTCTCCATTTCAAATTCTAGAAGCAAAGAAATTCTAGAATTGATCCACTCTGATGTATGGCAAGCACCGGTTGCATCCCTGGGAGGAGCCAACTACTTCGTATCATTCATAGACAACTACTCCAGGAGATGCTGGGTGTATCCAATCAAGAAGAAGGACGAAGTGTTTTCCTATCTTCAAACATACAAGGCACGAGTTGAACTTGAAACCGGTAGAAAAATCAAGTGTCTCCGGTCAGATAATGGAGGAGAATATACTGGCAAAGAATTCACTGAATTCTGCAAAGACGCAGGCATCAGAAGGCAGTTCACCACAGCTTACACTCCACAACAGAACGGAGTGGCAGAGCGGTTTGAACAGAACCCTGTTGGAAAGAACGAGGGCAATGTTGAGAACTGCGGGCCTGGAAAAGAAGTTCTGGGCGGAAGCGATCTGTACTGCCTGTTATGTGGTGAATCGGGCTCCATCTACTGCTATAGAGATGCGAACACCGATGGAAATGTGGACTGGTGCACCTGCAGATTATTCAAACCTCCATATATTTGGAAGTTCAACGTACGCGATGTACCACAACCAAGAAACGACAAAGTTGGATCCAAAGTCCAGGAAATGTTATCTCTTGTGGGATCTCACTGACCACAAAATGATTATCACTAGAGATGTTATCTTCCTAGGCATCACAAAGACTACACCGATGAAACGAAAATTGGGGCAATATAATTCTTCCGAAGCTGAACCGGCGCACGAAGAGCTCAACCCAGTCGAATCTGAAGTACCGGACCTCTGGCGGTCATCACGCGAACGTAGGCCGCCAAGTTGGCACTCAGATTATGAGATAGAGAGCAATCTTGCATACTGTTTTCTAACGGAGGATGGAGAGCCAACCACTTTCCAAGAAGCACTGAATAATTCAGATGCGAGTCTGTGGATTTCAGCGATGCAAGAGGAAATGGAAGCTCTCTATAAAAATAAGACATGGGAGTTGGTGCCATTACCGCAAGGAAGGAAACCCATTGGCAACAAATGGGTGTACAAAATCAAGCGGAATGGTGATGACCAGGTAGAGCGTTACCGTGCTAGACTTGTTGTAAAAGGATATGCTCAGAAAGAAGGGATTGACTTCAACGAAATTTTCTCACCGATATACGACTTACAACAGTCATGGTGGTCTTGTCAATGTGTGCTACATTCGACTTGCATCTTGAGCAGCTGGATGTAAAGACGGCCTTTCTCCATGGTGACCTCGATGAAGAAATATATATGCTTCAACCAGAAGGTTTCGAGGAACAAGGAAAGAAGATTTGGTTTGCAAATTGATCAAATCTCTTTACGGTCTCAAACAAGCACCTTGATGCTGGTATAAGAGATTTGACTCCTTCTTAATGAGTCTTGGCTACAACAGGCTATATTCAGATTCTGTGCATATTTCAAGAGATTTGGCGATGACGACTTCATCATGTTGCTGTTGTACGTTGACGATATGCTAGTAGAAGGACCCAACAAAGGTCGTATCGCCGACTTAAAAACTCAACTGGCCAGAGAATTTGAAATGAAGGACTTGGGACCGGCAAATAAAATCCTTGGCGTGCAAATATCTCGAGACAGAAGCAAGCGGAAGATTTGGCTTTCCCAAAAGAATTACTTGAAGAAAATCTTGCGGAGGTTCAACATGCAAGATAGTAAGCCAATATCTACTCCTCTTGCTGCTAATTTCAAGCTATCCTCCGAGATGTGTCCTACCGATGAAGACGAGAGGATAGAGATGTCTCGACTGCCATATGCATCGGCAGTAGGAAGTCTAATGTTCGCAATGATCTGTATCAGACCAGACATTGCCCATGCAGTGGGAGTTGTTAGCCGATACATGTCCAACCCTGGTCGGGAGCACTGGAGTGCTGTTAAGAGGATTCTCAGATATATCAAAGGAACCTCGGATCTTGCCTTATGTTACGGAGGTACATATTTTACTGTCCATGGATTTGTTGATGCAGATTATGCAGGTGAACTTAAAAGCAGATCCACAACAGGATATGTGTTTAATCTTGCTGGCGGTGCTGTAAGCTGGGTTTCAAAACTGCAGTTCATTGTTGTAACGTCAACAACGGAAGCAGAATATGTCGCAGTTACGCAGGCCAGTAAAGAGGCAATATGGTTGAAGATGTTGCTGGAAGAACTCGGCCACAAACAAGAGAATATTGTTCTCTATTGTGATAGCCAGAGTGCGTTGCATCTTGCAAGGAATCCAGCATATCATTCAAGAACCAAACACATCCGGGTCCAATACCACTTTGTTCGTGAACAAGTGGAAGAGGGGACTGTGGACATGCAAAAAGGTCACACTGCGGATAATCTGGCAGACTACATGACAAAGGCAATTACCCTGGACAAGTTTGTGTGGTGCCGATCCTCATGCGGATTGATCGAACAAAAGTAACATGCAAAAGGCGAGATAGATGAATGGTGTGAAGATCTGATTGGGTATCAATCAAATCTTCAAGTGGGAGATTGATAGGCGTTGAGTGGGTTGGTGAACCAACCCATCTCAACTAGTCTTAATAATACTATTATTATATTAATATTATAATAAGATGACCTAAGCAATGACATGTTTAGTATTGTCATGTAGCTTAGGTTTTAGCCTATAAATAGGCTGTTAATCTCATTGTAATCACACACCAAAAACCCAAGTAGAAAGAGAAATAAGAGGAAAGAAATAGAGGGTAATTGAGGGTTGGTTCGGTATTTGCTCCGACTATAAAGAGAGATAGTGAGTGTTTTCTCCTTTATAGATTGAGAGGTTGTAACCCCTGTTTTAACCCCAGTAATAAATTTCTACCTCGCCCGTGGTTTTTTACCCCAAGTTAAAAAGGGATTTTCCACGTAAATTCCCGTGTTCCTTTTATCCTCATAATCATTTCCAATTTCGTTAAGCTGTCCATTTCGCAACAATTTAGTGACGAAAGGAAGAAATTTTGACAAAGAAAAACTGATTTACCTAAGACTATGGTGTAAATCAATTTATTTACATAATGTTGAGAAAAATGAAAGAAACGATGGTTGAAATCATTTTCTCTTTAGTTTTATTTTCCTCATCACGGTGGTTTCCTTGATCCAAACATAGCCTAAGCGCATTCATTCTATCGTTCTTTATCCAACAAGTGCCGCCCTTTACCCGGCAGACAAAGATAGGAAGAGAAGGCTCTAAATACAGTTCTTGATTTCATGTAATCCTCAATATCGCTCTAACGTATACGGAGGGGCGTTTACTTAATTATGCTTTTTCGGACGAAATGTTACAGGTCGTCGCGGTGGGGCCCGGCCCGGTCGATGAGGAGGGCAATAGGAAGGCGTTGCCCGTCGCCCCGGGGGACACGGTAATGTACTCGAAATACGCGGGAAATGACTTGCAGGGCGACGACGGGTCGGAGTACATTGCGCTTGGCGTATCGGACATCATGGCTGTTCTTTCTTGAGTTTTACAAGGATAAAAAATGAGGGTTAGAAGAAAGCTATAAGAGAAACTTAGGAGAAGATTATCGTCGGATTTTTAGTTCTTCGTTGGTTTGTTATGTAATGGAAGAATATAAATCTAAAATACGGCTCATTTTCTTTTAAGCTTAAATAAACTTTCAGGGATCATTTAATTTGGTATCAGAGCCAAATCTAAGGTAATGGTATGAATCCTCCTTAAGACTGTGTTATTCTAAAATTACTAATATTGCTATATTCCTTTATAATTTAAAGTTATTTATGAAGATTAATTTATTTTTATATTTGAAGGTATATATATGTATATATATATAAGAAAATTGATTTGGTGATATAATTGTAATAAATTTAAAATTTGAAGGATAAAAATCCTATATATACATTTAAATGTAGTTTTCGTGTGGTGTTGACACGTGTCAGGTCCATTAACCTTTTTAATTAATTATTTCTTAGACGATAAAATCATCCACACCCCACTTTCTAAAAAACCTAAACAACCCATGTATCAGAAATCGATTCTTTAATTAGTTAATTAAAAGTGATTAATTAAACTGACTCAACGTAATTATAGATAGTTATGACCCGTGGAATGCATGGGCAAAAAACTAGTTATAATTACAATTAGAAGACCAGACTGACTGAAATGTAGTTATTACGTGGTGTTGAGCAATAATAAAATAGGAAAAATAGGAAGATACGTGTAAGGTTAGATAGAGCGAAATCAATGGTATTGAAAATGTAAAATTTTTTAGGTATTGTAGTTATTGAACAATTATAGATTCGGATTAAAATTATTCCGCTCCCATCTTAAAATTTTTACATTTATGCGTGGAAGACTTGTGGACAAATCATCCAATAGCTTGCTTACATGGGATTTACAATTTCACATTGCGGATGCGTTTGCTTTGCATGATAGGCCCATATAAGCCCATTAATATAAATTATATATCCTTGTAGTGTTTGGTTATTTATTTTCTAGCTCCATATAATCTACAGAGCATGAAATCATATGTCCCACAAATTATGTCCCCTCTATATCCCAAATAATCAAATCCGTCTAAATTTAAATCCGACGGTTCACAAAATTTCTTTTTTATTTTTTTAATTCTTTTAATCCTATATTCCATCAAATCATAAAATCGCGTTATTTCATGAGATTTATATGATAAAAATAAATAACACACCCAATTTATTCATTGTTCGATGATGTGATATCCATATGATATATTTTCCGATAATCATAAAAATCAATTTTAACAGAGTGGGACGGGAAATGAGACGATGATTATGGGGCAGAGGATTTCAACTGAATCTAGAGCCCTAATATTAGAGTGAGCACCCGATATAAGTACACTAGGCAATAAAGCTTAGATGAGTAATCACATGCCATGATTTCTTATCTTGGGCCTTTTATCAGCATTATAACCAAACGCGCCCGAAGAATTAGTAAAGATGGGATATGATCGTCCCCGGGACAATATAAAATCGGAATCAAATCAGAGTAATCGATATCTTTAAATACAATAAATATAAATTCTACTAGCGAATCAATCAAATAAAATGTGTTAGAAATCTAAAAAAATGTAAAATGAGATATCAAAATTAAATTTATTGATTAGGTGTAAAAAATGAAATGAAAGCAAAACATATTGGGATGAGATTAAAAAATAATTATAAATGAGGTACATTAAAAATAAAAATTATTAGTTGCAGAAATGAATTGAACCCAAAACCCCAAAGTTGTGACATCATAACCATTAAGTTTTGACTACAAATTTACATATTTAATAATTTATTATATTTTTGAGTTTTTTATGTTTTTAATTAAAAGTTGAACCGGACGGGAATCGGACCGAATCCCAGTTTTCAAAACCATGCCCCCAGATTCAAATTCGATTTGTGATCAACTAAGTAATTGCGTGATGTATCTTACAATTAAAATAGCAAAATGAGACTTACATACCTCTTTATATAAAAACAATTAAAATAGGCAAAATGAGACTTAAATACCTCTTTATATAGAAACTTTAAGTCATTAACTAGACAGACATTTTTTCTTGGTAAATTAAATTTCGTTTCAGACCTATTTTTTTTCAGTTTTCAGGCCCAGTCAGAAAAATATTTAGCTTTAAGAACCCGATATTTGCAGTAACAGTTTATTGTTCTTCAGCAACACTTCATTGTTCTGCAGTAGCACTTCGTTGTTCCTCAGTAACACTTTATTGCTCTGAAGAAGACTTGTGTAAATTTAAGTCCTTATTTCTAAATTTTACGAAATTAGGTCCTTTAAACTTTTATTTTTCTGAAAGGGTCTGAAACCTATTTTAAAAACATTTTAGGGTCTGAAACTTAATATACTCTTTTTTTTCTCTCAACAACACATTTGAAACTTTCATTAAACTTAAGTACCTAATGGACGGAATGCCCTTACGATAACATATCATTACAATTTTACCTATATAGATTCGGATTTAAATGCTAAAACAGAAGGAAAAAAGAAGATTATGTAACAGAAAGTAGAAATGATCGAACCTATCGTCTCTTTCAAACATCCAAATCTTTCTTCCTCAAACACCAAATCTGTCTTCGTCAAACACACAAAATCAGCCTCAAATTTTCGAACAACGAAACTCGTCTCATTCTTTTTCTCTCGATCGGTTGAAACTCGGGAACGTGCAACACCTCTGAATCTATCGGGGTTTACTTTTCAAACGAGCAGCAACCTTTCTGGTTTGAGTTCTTATTTCACTTAATACTAGTAATATTTCGTTGATGTGGCTTTCATGTACTCAGTTAGTGTTGTTTGCGATCCCCTATAAATTAAAAATTATATTATACTTTGTTTGGTTCCAATTCTGAATTTTTTGGATATATTGATAGGATATGATGGCATAAATTGGTACATTATAATTTATATACGTAAGTTTAGTACATGAAGTCTCATCTTTTGCTGAATCTGTTGCATTGCAGATGTATGTGATGAGGTTGTTGATCTGGGCTGAAAAATGGTAAGATACGAGAGAATTTTTTATATGTTTAAGGTCAAAAGTGGTAAGACGCCATAGTTTTTATGTATGGTTTTGATGGAGTGGAGGAGGAGGAAGATGTTACGTTATAAGTGGTTTTATATGTTGGATGTTGTTTATTTGTTTGGAGACTATCTTTTTTTGGATGTTGTAACAGCTTGTAATTTGCCGGTGTTACGGAATTTCTAGGTTTTCCTTAGGTACAATATAACATAGTAATTATGAACAATACAATAACAATGTAAAAAAAGGTACATCAAAGGCAAGCGAAATGATAAGTCAAACTCAATAAAATGATATGAGAAATTAGTAGTAAAAAAAAATTAAGAAACTACCATATCTGAAAGATTCTACAAATATAACTAGGTCACGTAGTGAGGGACCCAAAAATAATTCGATCGCCGTCCAAATCGGACTCTAATTTGTGGTACCAAAAATATGGATTTTTGCAGTACCAATGGAATGTTGTTTATAGTACCATAAATTTCTCCATCGTAGTACCCTTCATAGGTTATTTGTAATATCTTTAACGTACTGGGTGTTTGATTGCCGAAAACACGTTTGAGCAATTAAGGCCTGAGAGCCAACAAATGGATGCTTGCACATAATAAAAATGAAACATAGGCAACATAAACTTCCAATATATGAAAAATGTTGGCTATGTAGTAAGATGTTGCCACTAGTATCATTCAAGAAGAAAGAATGTTGGCGTATTAATATGGTAATCCAAAGAAAGTTGGTGTTCAATGTAATAATAATAATTATAAATATTAACCACCAATATTGATACCAAATGATCAATATAGTACATATAACTATGCTAACATAGTCACCGACCAAAAAATAATTCGAACGGCGTCGAAAACCTTATCCTAGTTTGTAGTACCAATATACAGATGATTGTAGTACCAAGATATAGATGTGATTGTAGGGCCGTCCCATGTTCTAGTGTAGTACCATGCGTTTGTTACTTGTAATATCTTTTTCGTACCACGTTTTTAGTTATCGAAAATATGTAGGTTATTGTGCAACTAAGGCATGAGAACTACCAAAAAAGGGAACATAAGAAAAATTAAATACACGGTAACTTAAAACGTAAACACTAACTTCCAACAGATAAAAAATCATGACTATGTACTAAGATGTTCTTATTAGTATCATATTAAGTAGAATAAAGTTGGTGTTTCAATGTAATAATCATAATTCTAAATATTACCCACCAATGTTGATAACAAATGATTAATACAGTACATATAACAATGGTAACATAGTCATTGACAAAAAATAATTCGAACGGCGTCGAAAAACTCTTAGCCTAATTTCTAATACCAATATACAGATGATTGTAGTACCAATATATAGATATTGGTAGTACCGTAACAAATGCTAGTGTAGTACCATGCATAAGTTACTGTAGTATCTTTTTCATACAACGGTTTTAGTTATCGAAAACACGTAGATTATTGTGCAAATAAGGCATGAGAACCTCCAAAATACGGAATATAATAGAAATTAAACACACGGTAACGTAAACCGAAAACACTAACTTCTAATAGATCAAAAATCTTGACTATGTAGTAATATGTTCTTATTAGTATCATATTAAGTAGAAAGAAAGTTGGTGTTTGAATGTAATAATCATAAATCTAAATATTAACCCACCAATATTGATACCAAATGATCTATATAATACTATAACTATGATAACATAATCACTGACCAAAAATAATTCGAACGGCGCCGAAAAACTCTTACCCTAATTTGTAGTACCAATATATAGATAATTGTAATACCAATATAGTGTTGTTCATTCGGTTAAACCGAATCGAACCGACCGAATTTTCGGTTCAACAATATTGTAACCGAATACCCAACCGAACTTAGTCGGTTCGGTTCGGTAAAAACCAATTTTTTTTTTCAGTTTTTTTGATTACCGACCGAGAAACCGAAATAAAAATAATAAACTAAAGTTTGGGGAAAATAACATTTTATAACTAAAACCGAATTAATTTATATATATTAATTAATTTGCTTAAATATATAAATTATTAATTAATTTGTTAAATTTTGTTTTTTTCGGTTTTATTCGGTTAACCGAATTACCGAACCGCAAAAACCAAAATTTTCGGTTTTCTATTTTTAAGAACCGAAAACCAAAGCGAACTGCTGTTGGAATATCACGTGTGCTGGGAAGAGTCCCACACCGAAAAAATACAAATATATTAAATGGGTATATAAGCTTGATGGGCAACTCCACCTAATACCAATTGGTTTTAGGAAGGAATTCCAGCAAGCCCGGGACCCTCCTCATGTGTGGCCTGTGTGCGTGGGCCTCGATGACGGATAAATTACCGGAGGTCCGACCCGAATTTCTACATGGTATCAGAGCAGGATGATCCGACTCAATTAAATATATTGGGCTCACACGTGGGGGGGAGTATTGGAATGTCACGTGTGTTGGGAAAAGTCTCGTACCAAAAAAACGCAAATATATTAAATGGGTATATAAGCTTGATGGGCAACTCCACCTAATACCAATTGGTTTTAGGAAGAAATCCCATCAAGCTTACACCGGGACCTCTCCTCATGTGTGGTCTCTGTGTGCGGGCCTCGATGACGGATAAATTATCGGAGGCCCAGCCCGATTTTCTATATCAGTTTGGTTCTGTACCGAATTTTTGTTTTCAGTTCGGTAATTCGGTTAACCCGACTATTGAACACCCCTAATATAGATGCTTGTAGTACCATAACATATGCTAGTGTAGTACGAGGCGTACGTTACTCGTATGTTTTTCGGACCACGTTTTTAATTATCGAAAATACGTAGATTATTGTGCAAATAAGGCATGAGAACTTCCAAAATACGGCACATAATAAATATTAAAATGCTTAATGTTAAACTAAAGATCACTAAATATATAGTACCATATTGGTGAAGGTTACGATATCCTATTTTACTATGTTAGGGTACCTAACTACGCTTGTACACGGTACCAAATATAAGTATGTTGTAGTATCAAAAATATTTATTACTCACTAACATTATTTAACCGATAAGAACTGACACAGCCTGATATTCCAACCGATAAGAGAAAAATAATATAAAATTATGTAGAAGGAGTACATTCGTCTTTTCAGTTGAATGGGTACCTAAGAGTAATGTTTTTTTCAACTAGATACTTTAGAATAAAAAATATCTGACATGGGACTGATCCATAAGTTTTTTATACTAAACACTATTTAAATGTTGATACCATTAAAATAAGGGGAAACTTCACTTAATTTCCATCAACTAAACTTCGTATCACTTAACTCCCTGTCTAGGAAATAGTATCACTTAAGGACCAAACCCAAACTATAATCCCACTTAAGGATCCAATTAGATAAATAGACATTTATACCCATGAATATGTTTCTTTAAAGATCTAAAAAAAATAGAATTTCCATGGATCGAAAGAAAAAAATAAAATAAAAAGAAACGAGATAGACGCGGAATTCGCCGCCGCCCGCCGTTGCCCATCTCAAACGGTGGTTGGAATTCCTGTCTACGTCCTCCAGGTAAGTCGCTTGGCACACACGGCTCAGGTAAGTCTCTTATTTCGTGTACAGTCACCTTTTGCTCCCCGCAACCCAATCGAAACAGCAAACGTGAAGGAGTTGAGTGGGTAGACCGTTAGACTGCTGAGAAGACGCCGGTGAGCAGCAAAATCTGGTGAAGGCTCCTTCCCTTCCAACTTTCATATTAAAATTGATTTTGCCTTGTACTAAGGTAATTTGACTTGCGTACTGAGATGTGTAATTGGCCTGAATTATTATGGCTGAAGCGAGGGTACTAAGATGAAACCCTCAAATTGTTTTTCAATCGTGTATCAAACTAATGTATATTGTGTACCTTTTCACGTCTGGTTAAGAGTACCACGCTTATTATTGTTAATGTATCATGTCATGTATATTAGGGTACCACAGTTCTGTATATATTGTACATTTTTCATGTAGGATTGCTGAATTATTTGTAGGAGTAAACAAGCATGTTGTCCACAAGTGTAGTTCGTGTGGGCTCGCTTTTTGGGTTGTGTTCTTACAAGCAGAATACGCACTTATTATGAATCAATCGACAATGCTTGTGGACATATACATAACCCGCCAAAGAAGCATATAGGTTATGGCATATTTTTGGGCCATACATTATCTGTAGATAGGTTCTGTTATGGTATATTTTTTGCGCCATGTGTTATATGTAGATAGGTTATATTTTTGGCGCCATATGTTAGGGTGTATGTAAATGAATTTTTTTGGGCCGTATGTTACATGTTTTTGGTGTTGGTGTAATCTTGAAATTCCGATGAATACAGTGTTGCAGTAAAATATCTGTAAATTTTGGTACGGTAACAAGAATGCAATGGTACGGTAAACAGCGAGTACAAGGAACAACAAACCATAGTTAAATGGTGCACATAAAATCCTGAAAGTGGTACGCATAATCTACAAACAGAAAATAAATATAATTTTAAAGAATAATAGGGTACAAAGGGAAACAAAGTTCACGGTCGCCTCTTCTTCGAATTTAAAATAAAAAATCAAATTTAACGGTTTTATGACAATTTCAGACTGGATAAAGGCTGTTCTGACACGCTGCAAAACGTCTGACACGCTGCAAAAATTCTGACCCTATATTCTGACATGCTGCAAAAATTCTGACACGCTGTATTGATCCTATATTCGATCCGACTTAAATTTATTTTTGTGGTACGATAAAATACTTAATGTAGAAACACTGAACATTCTTACTATAGTACGATTATGTGCCAGTTTTAGGTACTCTAATTTCGCATATGGTACAGTATATTTGTTTACCCTATTTTCGATCCAATTAAAATTTGATATCGTGGTACGTTAAAATACTCAGTGTAGATACACTAAACATTCTTACTATAGTACAGTTTCATGTCAGTTTTAGGTACTCTAATTTCACTACATGTGGTACAATATATTTGTTTACCCTATTTTCGATCCAATTAAAATTTGATTTTTTGAGAAATCTTAGTCTTATATGTATCTAAGTTATATCGTTAACTTCGTATCAAGTTTGATATTATAACATCTCTACTCATGTTGTTAATGTTAGAAGTCCAACATATCATTAGAAGAAGATGAACAAAGTTGTTACAATTTAGTACATGATAGAGTATTTTGTTTGTTTAAATGAGAATGATCACCATATGGTACATGCTTTTGCATTATTTTTGTTTTATTTATCGTTTGTAGTCTCTAATCTGTTAGTTGACGTATTAAAATGGATGCATTGGACCGACAAGTCACGGTACAGTTTCGATACGAATTGAGGTACAGTAAGTGCGGGATTTTAGATACGGTCAATAATTGTATAAAGGTACGGTGTAAACGCTATATTGGATACATATATTAGTCTGCATTTTCTAATTTAAAGTTCAATGTGGTACCATGTCAGTACTGAATATTGTACACTATCGTAGTATAATCTGGTACACTAACGATGTTAAACTTGGTACATATCGATACTCATCTTGGTACATACACATGACAGTCATGTTCAAAAGCATCACAACCATGTACAAAAGCACCTACAACTCAACATCCATAAAGACAGCGATATAATTCGAATGACGATGAAAAACTCATATCCTGATAAGTTTTTCCAAATATAGTGTAGATATCGTACCATTGAGAAGCGTGTGATTATACTTTAAAGTAGAGATATATTGTACCATATATGTAGTTTATTGTACCCAGATAAGTACTGAAACCGTTCCAAGTTTATTCCGTCTTTTTCTGCGTCAGAACTGTCATCGCTGTCACATACTTTCTTTGTAAAATATGTTCCATAATACCGCTAAAATGCCAAATATCGAAAATGATGAGTTTTTTTTTTGTATTTTTCATAACATTTTGTTCAGCTATTAATATATCTTACCATTTTAACGCGTTTGGTGTACCATTTAGTTTGTGTTTATTGTACCTCATAGACACGATTACCGTACCTTGTTTAACATTATTAGCGTACCCAAAATACCAGCGAATAACAAAATTTCAGGCAAAACACTATCTGTTGCAGAATACATCCAACATTACACCACAACAAACACATACTCAAAACAAAAATGTTAACAACTAAATCACATATATGCAATATAAGGCCAAATAATCTGAAATAACCTATATACAACATCTGGACAAATAATGGAACAAGCAAAATAATGATTGTATTATTCCGTACCTCATTTATCAAAATTCGGCAAAGACATTATTGTGTAAATTAAAAGTTACTTCTTACACAACATCCAACAAATAATGTAGTTTAAAACTAACAAGTAACATCCAACACATAAAATCTCCTTACCTTATCTATAAAGCATACGGATAACCTTTCGTGCCTTACACTATACGACCCTCCACAACTCATCACGGGTATTAACAGAAACCTCATCGCATGTCATTCCTGCATAAACTAAAAGCGATGATTGGTATTATCATTCTATTGGAATACGTTGTACCAATCCAAAGCAACTTACCGTACCATTATAATGCATATAGCGTACTAAAATATGCGACCGACCTGTATAAAAAATAAACACATAGCGTATCAAAGCTCAGATCAGTAATTCCTAATTAAAAACCTATAGAACCACAAAAAATTAAACTAAAATACCCAGATTAAATAATCATATTAGATTAAGCATAAAACCCAATAATCGTGACCTAATAGCTTAAATCAAGACCTACTAATCCTAATTCGAGTAAGTAATCAATAGCTAACACACAAAAAGATTACAGATTTGGGTCAGACGATTTGGCACGGACGATATGGAACAGAGATTCGAAATATCACATACCGGGATTAAAAAAAAAGAGAAGATCGTAAATCATTCACTGAAGGTGAAGATTTATCGTGGGTATTTTGGTGTGGACCGCGTAAAACGACTTCTTGATAACGGCAGTTGGACTGGTTGTTCCTTCCCTCGTATCTACTCTGGCGCGGATCTATCGCTCATTTTTATTGCCACCGTAGAACCTGACACTCAAAACTCCAAAACACGTCAGAAGGGGGCCGGGGTTGGTGCCGGCGTATCCCCTCCGATGCTTAAGTCAGAAAATGGGTGAGAGATAGGTGTGTTGGCTCGTAAATCAGTTTCTAGTAGTTTATATGCGTACCTGGAAAATGAGTTAACCACCACTATTTATACTAACCTCATGTCTTCGTTACCTTGACCCATTCTCCACCCCGGAACGCCCTTTTCGCGGACCTCTCACTGAGAACGTGGTTTTCCTCCACGATCTCACGTTCTCCATCCCTCTTCCTACTCGCGCTTCGCCTGCTCGGGCGAAACTGCGGTGGTCGGGCGTCCTCTCCTGGTCATCTTCCTTCCACTCGGCTTCTCCCTTACCTCCCCGATCGG
Source organism: Craterostigma plantagineum (assembly GCA_027422505.1). Taxonomy (NCBI): domain Eukaryota; kingdom Viridiplantae; phylum Streptophyta; class Magnoliopsida; order Lamiales; family Linderniaceae; genus Craterostigma; species Craterostigma plantagineum. The sequence goes on from JAPQWV010000866.1 coordinate 55,034, forward strand.
ATCCCCTCATCGCCCGAGGAGCCCTAGCCTTGCGTATCCCTACTTCTGTTCCTCACATCCTCGATCAGCTCGCTCCCACAAACGATTCCTGCCCCGTCCCGTCCGTTGCTCTTTTCCTCTTGGGGCCCGATAATTCTCTCCTCTCCTTATCGGGAATGACTACCCCGACTTGGCGGCTCTTGATCGGCACCCCTATAAATCCTCTTGGAGCCTTTTCTCTCGGGTTATCCTCACCCGGTCGGAGTCTCCTGTCGGGCTCCCTCCTATTCCCTTCGCGCCTCGCTGCTCGCGGGAGTTCTTTGATAGTTAACGTTATTATACCGTTGGCTATAAAACCCGAGGGTAACAATAGTCCCCCCCTAAAATAGTCCAAAAAGACTGTAACGAGTATTTGGACGTTAGCCATCGGTAAAATAACCGATCGAGAGGCCTTTTGGTCCCTTCTCAGGCGTTCTAATGCCTTTTCCCCGTCCCTTGGTATCCTCTTATTACGCCACGTCGCGATTTCCTTTGGGCGGGAAAGTTTCCGCCCCATCAAATCACTATCAGATCAATCTCGACACGTGGCTCTCGCAGAGAGGTTCGACGTCCCCTCCCTCTGTCCCTTATTATTATTATTTTCTTTTATTTTCCTTATTCTTCGTGCCTTTTCCCCTTTTCTTAAGATTTTCGATCTTCATCTTCCTCATTTCATCCCCTTCTTTCACTTAAAAGAAACCCCCGGCGCACCAGGTTTTCCTCTCCCAAATCGGCGTCCTGCTTGCTCCTCGCAAATCGTCCGCTCCATCATCGTTGTCGATAAGTTATTCTCTCCCCTTCTCATAACTCGTTATTTTTGTTCCCCTTTGCCTTGATTCTCGCCTTCGTTTTTAAGAATTCGTCTTCCCTGTTCTTCGCCGTTTTTCTTCTGTATTCGTTTCATTAGCTGTTTTTAGGGTTTTCGATTTTAGGATTCTGCCTTCCTCCCTCATGAGCCGCCCTGCGACTTCATCCTCCCCTCGTTCGATTCCAGTTTCAAACCTAGATCAAACAGAATCTCCACCTTCTTCACCATTTTTCGTTTCGTTTCTCGACACCGTGGAAGCCCTAAATGACTACCCTGACTTGGATATTTTTCGCCCCCCAAAAATTGTAGGGTACCCGAGCGAGAAAGCATATCTTCAAGCCTTAGCCGTTTGGACTTCACAGATGGAAGATCTCCGCGAGCGCGTCAAGCTCCCTTGGCACGAAGTAAACGTATCGTCTCTTCGGGAATCTCATATTCCCATGATTGTGGATCGGGCGGATCTGACCCCCGATTATGAAGTGAGAATTCCTGGCCCTCGGGAAGTGGTTAGTGGACCTCCCGATGGTTTCCATACCTTTTTCCTCGATCAGCTGGATATGGGACTTCGTTTCCCTCTACCCCGATTCCTAGTCGATCTCTGTAATTACTACCAAATTTCCCCCAGTCAACTTACCCCCAACTCGTACAGCCTACTTCTTTCCTTAACCATGCTCGTTCACTATTTTCGACTTCCCTTTTCTCTTTCTCTCCTCCTCGCCTTCTTGAAAGTTAACCAAAAGAACCCGGCAAGTTCTTCTTCTCCTCTATAGCTTCTCGGGAATTCCTCCTCGGAAACCCTTCCTCTCATAAGGGGTGGATGAGGAAGTTTTTCTATGTTCGTTCCCCCGACGGAAGTCCCGAGAACGACACTGTCAACCACTGGCCTAAGGCCATTTCCGTTTCCACTCCTCTTCCTCCCGCCCCCAACCTGGAGGTCAAAAGGTTCATGGAGATCCTCGGGGAGCGGAGTTTCAGTGCTCCCGAGCTTGTCAAGGATGATCTTCTCTTCCACTTTGGCTATTGCTCCAAGGCTCTAGTGGTAGATGATTTAGGTATACTCTTCTCGATTTCTCTCTATCTTTTCCTATTTATATTTCTGACAGGGTTTTCTGCCCCCTTCCTACCAGATTCGCGCATGGATCTCGCCGATTTACTCAAGATTTCTCGCGAGATGAAGGAGGCGGTTCTTCTCAGGTGCCTTCACCAGCCTCAGTCACTCGGGCTCTTAACAAGGGCAAGGCCAAAGCCTCTGCCGGTTCCTCGGGGTCTCCTAAGGCAGCTCCTAAGAGGAAGGCGCCTGCGGCCTCCAGCAACCCCTCGGGCAAGAAGGTCAAGGCCAGCTCTCGGGCCAGCGCGAGCGTGGGCGAGGGCTCCCCCGCTCCTACGGACTCCCTCGAGCAGCCAGACTACTTTCACGCCCCCGTGGGGCTCAATGTGTGGAGTATATGCGGGGCTTCCACTCTGAAGCCAATCGCTCCCACCTCTCCGAGTTGCAGCCCCGAGAATTCTTCCCACTCTTCGCCCAACACATGGGCCAGGTATGGGTTTTCTTTACAGATTTTCTCATTTTTTGGCATATGCCCCTCCGTCGCTTTGCCTATTCTTTCTCTTCTTATCTGCTAGGGCTTCGCCTGTGCCGCCGAGGCCTTGGAGAGGATGGTCTTCATGCACGAGGATTGCATCGAGCTTACCCAGTCTGAGGCGAAGTTGAAGGAGGAGGTTGCTCGGCTAAAAGAGGAAATCAAACTAAAAGAGGAGGAGCTGAAGAAACAGGCGAGAGATGCTCGGGCGGAGTCTGAGAGAGTGAGAAAGGACCTGCTCAAAGAGAGGACTGCTCGAGAAGAAGCCGAGGCCAATTTCCGTGAGTTGGAGGAAAGCATCGATCGAGACTACCTGCCCCACACAACGTACGGGGGGCAAGTCGTCGAGTACTTCCACCATGGCCTTTGGGGATGCGTCCACCAACTCAGGGTGGCGGGCATCGGTCAAAAGTGGAAGCTCGACTGGTTGGACGTTGATCGAGCCCTCACCGAGTGCCCTCCAGGGGGATATCCGCCCGACCGATTTGCTCGATGAGGTACTGGGGATGACGTCCAGGAGGATGCAGTGGCCACTCCTTCGAGCGAGGAGACCGAAGAGACCGTCCGCTCCCCTGTCGAGAATCCCGAGAAGCCCGTCGGAACGCCCGCGTCCGAAGTTGAGCAGGAGATGCCCGCACAAGACGGAGTAAAGCTCGAAATCCGGAAGAGGAAGAGCTAGCCCCTCGGGTCGAGTTGGTGGCTACGGAGACCGAGTCGGTGGTGGTCGAAACAAGTGTCGGGGAGTTGAATCAGGCCGGTTCGGCCGCTCTCCCTTAAAAATTCCTACCCGTGTGGATGAATTTATTTCTCTTCGTGTCTCTCTATCTTTTCTTGTATGAACCCTATACTCTTTCCTTTTTGTCTATGTATTTTCTTGTTCAGACTCTATAATAGCGTATTTAGTAATTTTCTTCAGCATATCATAATGGTTATCCTCGCACACATCTTCCCCTCGCGCATTTATAATCCTTTCTTTTTACGAGTTCTCTGTAATTATAACGAGAAACTGCTATGTATTCGGGATCTTCTTTCCTCGCGACGCTTGGCCAGGGGATCGCTCGATACCCTCGGGCCGTGTTCCCCAAACCCTACATTCGAATGCTCACTTATCGCTCCCTTTTCCTCTCTTGTTCGGGCGTCTTATTGACCGTTGTCCAACGGTTCTTTTATCCTCACTCTTCGTATTCTTTCTTTTAAATTTCAAGTCCCCCGAATTCCGATTTTCGTAACAGTCCGACCTTTGGGGGGCTTATCTCTTTATAAAATCGATATTCACTCCAGTGACTTCACTTTCCTTATCAGGCTTCACTGAATTTATCTTCTCCAGGTTATCTCGTCTATTCCCAGGGGTTTTACTCTCCTTTTTCTTATTGGTTCGTATGGTGCTCGTTTTGTCTATCTTTGAACTTCTTATATCCTTTATCCAGTCCACTGATGGATCTCAGAGCAGCGCCCTCTCAATTTAGGAGAAATCTCCTTTCAAATCCCCATTCACGCCCTCTTTGGGATTTATGAGAGGAGGCAACAGGTTTTGCTTCCAACGCAAACGCGGATTTTTCCGCACAGGGAAGGCCAGGTCTTCATGACCCCCCCCATCTCGAGTAACACCATCCTTAAGGGGATTTCGCCCAACCCCCCGATTCCTTTTGGAGGCCGATGGTGCTTCGTCCCGTCGATTCATGGAGAGCTTCCTGGAGCCCGACGAAAAGCGGCGTCTGGTCAAGTTCCCCGATTCCAGCTTCTGGGACTGGTGGGCTTTAAGTGAGAGTCGGGTCAGTGATCCCGATCTTTGTTGATTAGTTCACCTCTTTCTCTATTTTTTCCTGACTTTTCTTCCTCAGTCTTATTCACTTTCTTGCGAGGGACTTCGGCGTTATACTCAGCAATGCGCCTTGCTTCAATATTATGAGGAGGCTTGTGCCCGGTTGACCACCTTCTTGGGCGAGAAGGATCGGCAAATCGCCGAGCTAAAGGAGTCGTTTGCTGATTCCGATGTTGAGAACCAAGGTATCCTCCCAAAGTCTCGAGGGAGAAACAATCGGGCTCGGTCCCTACTCATGTGCCGCGTAATTTCTCCCTATACTCGGGCGGGGTCTCGGCGTCAAGACGTAAGAGGATTCCTCTAGATACAGAGACTTTCGCCTCCTCGGGAATTCGTCATCAGAGAACGCCCTATGCTCGGGAGATGAAGCGATAGATAATTTATTCTACTCATGCTGTTTTGCTTAACATATTATCGTTTGATTGTCTGACTCTGCAAATAGCGGGGTAGACTTAGCTCCTTTGTGTTTTTCGTATTTGTGCTTAGCACTCTTATTTTTATGGTCAAGCATCGTTCCTGTTTCTTTGCGCGTTCTTATTTTGACCCTACTTTCTTTGCTTTCGTTTGGAGATTTCATTCACCCCTTCAGGTGATCGGGCCTCCTCCGAGGGCTTTTTCTTCCTTTTCGTTTGGAGATTTTTCTTCACCCTCTCGGGTGATCATGTCTCTTCCGAGGACTTTTCTTCTTTTCGTTCGGCGATTTTATTCACCCTTTCGGGTGATCGTGCCTCATCCGAGGACTTTCCTTCTTTTCGTTCGGCGATTTTATTCACCCTTTCGGGTGATCGTGCCTCATCCGAGGACTTTCCTTCGTTTTCGTTCGGCGATTTTATTCACCCTTTCGGGTGATCGTGCCTCATCCGAGGACTTTCCTTCTTTTCGTTCGGCGATTTTATTCACCCTTTCGGGTGATCGTGCCTCATCCAGGACTTTCCTTCGTTTTCGTTCGGCGATTTTCTTCACCCTCTCGGGTGATCGTGACTCATCCGAGGACTTTCCTTCGTTTTCGTTTGGCGATTTTCTTCACCCTCTCGGGTGATCGTGCCTCATCCGAGGACTTTTCTTCGTTTTCACGTTCTCTTTCGGACATAAATAACTTCATTAAAACATGAATGTTCGGAAATAAAGACAGACGACCTGCACTACTGAGACTCCCTAACTAAGAAAATATAAAGCATAGATGTGATAAGCAACTAAGGTAATAAAGTGCGATCCCGAAGACATCTCACGGATATACTTCTTCAAATGCCGAGCGTTGTGCGGTCTTTCCAACTTCTTTCCCTCCAAGTCTTCCAGATAGTAAGCGGCTTCTCCAGCCTTCTTGATCACCTTATACGGTCCTTCATATTTGGGGTCTAGCTTCCCTCGCTCCCCTTTGTGTTGTATTTCCTTCATGACGAGCTCTCCTTCCTCAAATCTTCTCAAGCACACCTTCCGATTGTAAGCTCGGGTGATCTTTCTCTGATAGGCTGCCATCCGAAGCGCGGCCTTCTGCCTCCCTTCCTCGATTAAATCCAGCTCATCGGCACGGAGCTAGTCATTCTCCCCCGAATATCCTATAACTCGAGCGCTTTCTTGGCCTATTTCCACAGGTAATACCGCTTCACTTCCATATACTAAGCTAAAGGGGGTCTCCTTCGTCCCTGCCCGAGGAGTGGTCCGATAGGACCAAAGTACACTCTGCAGCTCATTGAACCAAGCCCTTTTCAATACATCAAGTCGCACCTTCAACGCTTGGACGATCGTTCGGTTAGTTACTTCTACTTGGCCATTACTTTGTGGATAAGCCACCGAGGTGAATATCTGCTCAATTCCATATCCCCCGCACCATTCCTTTAGCTCGCGTTCGCTGAACTGCCTCCCATTGTCGCTTATCAACCTCCTCGGAATCCCGAACCGGCACAAGATATTCTTCCACAGGAAGGCGATCACTGCAGCTTCGGTAATCCGTGACAAGGCTTCCGCCTCCACCCACTTGGAGAAATAGTCAATCGCAACCAGGAGGAATTTCTTCTGTGAGGCATTACCCTCAAATGGCCGACTATGTCCAGGCCCCATTCGTCGAATGGGCAGGCCGATACCACCGCCCTCATCATTTCCGCAGGTGCCCTTTGTAAATTTGCATGCTTCTGGCATCTAAGGCAGCTTCGTACCACCCTGATCGAGTCTGCCCTCATGGTAAGCTAGAAGAAACCAGCCAGCATCGCTTTCCTCGCTAAGGCTCTTCCTCCAATGTGGCTTCCGCAGCTTCCCTCATGAATATCTACCATGGCCTCCCCAGCCTCCTCCTTTGACAAGCATCTAAACAGAGGACCTGAATAAGACCTTTTATAGAGGATTCCATCTATGAGGGTAAAACGGTCAGCCTCTTTTGCGTTACTCTAGCCTGGACCTTGTCCTCGGGTAAGACCTGCTTCTCGAGATAACGATGGATGTCGTATCGCCAGTCTTCGGGTTCTAACTCTTTCACCTCCTCGATCTGGTGGATCTGGGGTGCTTTTTCCACTTTAATCCCTTCTTCGGGCATGCTCAATGCGTTGGCCCACTTGGCGAGTCTGTTTGCCTTTTCGTTCTCTCTCCTATTAATAAGCTCTAACTTAACCTCCTCAAACTTTTCCTTCAGTTTTCTGAAAGCTTGTCGTACTCTGCCAGCCTGTCCTCCTTGATAGCGAATTCCCTCTAACTGTTGAACCACCAGTTGCGAGTCGGAATATAAAGTCACTCGGGCCAACCCCATCCTGATCGCCGTCCTTATTCCGAGCAAGAGAGCTTCGTATTCAACTTCGTTATTGGAAGCTCGAAAATCCAGCCTTACTCCTAAGCTGGTCTCTTCGCCCCAAGGTGAGACGATTACCAGCCCAACCCCGTTTCCGAACTGGCAAGAAGAACCATCCACGTAGATCTTCCACATCTCGACTGGTTCCTCTTCTGCCATCTCAACAATGAAATCAGCTAGGGCCTGAGCTTTGACGGCTACTCGGGGACGAAATTGGATATCGTATTCCCTAGCTCGGTTACCCACTTAATCGATCTTCCCGAGATATCTGGTCGAGTAACGATTACCCCAACGGGCTATTGGTGAGTACTATGATCGGGTGTGATAGGAAGTAAGGCCTCAACCTCCTGGCTGTGATCACCAAGGCCAATAATAATTTTTCTTGAGGAGTGTATCGAACTTCCGCGCTTCAGGAGATGACTGACAAAGTAGACTGACTTCTGCACCTTCTCTTCTTCCCGAACCATCACGGAGCTGACTGCTCGAGGAGTGGTTGAGAGATAGACAACAAGTTCCTCCCCGGGCGTTGGCTTGTTCAATATCGGCAGTTCCTTCAAGTATTCCTTCAACTCTTGAAAAGCCTTTTCGCACTCAGGTGTCCACTCGAAATCTTGACCTTTCTCAACACTTTAAAGAATGGCATACTTCTTTCTGCCGACCTGGAAATAAACGAGACAGGGCTGTGATCCTACCCGTCAGCCTCTGGACCTCATTGAGATTCTTCGGGGAAACCATGTCAGAGATGGCCTTTACCTTGTCGGGATTGGCCTCGATACCAGATCGGGTGACCATATACCCTAAGAACTTTCCCGAGCGAACCCCGAATGTACACTTGGCAGGGTTTAACTTCAAGCCATACCTTCGGGCCGTAGAGAAAGTTTCACGGAGATCTCCCGAGAAGCTACCTTCTGTCTTGGACTTGATCAGGATATCATCCACATAAACTTCTACATTCCGTCCGATCTGGGCCTCGAAAACCCGATCCATTAGTCTCTGATAAGTGGCCCCCGCGTTCTTCAACCCGAACGGCATGACCACGTAGCAAAAGGTTCCTTCTGAGGTGATGAAGCTGACTTTAGGTTGGGTTTCCTCGGCCAACCCGATCTGGTGATAGCCCTGGAAAGCGTCTAGGAAGCACAAGAGCTCATGTCCGGCTGTAGAGTCTACCAACTGGTCGATGCGTGGCAAGGGGTAGCAATCCTTCGGCATGCTTTGTTCAGGTCTCGGAAGTCGACGCACATGCGCCATTTTCCGCCGACTTAGGGACCAACACCACGTTTGACAGTCAGGTCGGAAACTGTATTTCCCGAATATACCCGCTTTCAGGAGGTCCCCCACTTGTTCCTTAACTATCGCGTCCTTTTGTGCTCCGAGATGTCTCTTTTTCTGGAAGACTGGCCTGACCGAGGGGGAGATGTTTAGTCGGTGCTCCATTATATTCCTCGGTATAACGGTGAGTTCATTCGCCGACCAGGCGAACACATCTTCGTTCTCTTTCAGCTGCTTGACGAGGTCGGCCTTTAGCTTGGGGGATAAGTCTCGAGCAATCTTGACCGCCCCTGATGGAGGTCTAATCACGATTTCTATTTCGCCCTCAGTTCCTACTTCTTGAAGGGCGTGTATGGCGTAGAGAGCTCCTCGGCTTCTGGGATGGCCTTCTCGAATTCTTTTCAACGACTTCAACTCGATCCTTACTTCTTCCACATAGCATTTACGCGCCATCTTCCGATCCCCTAGTACCTCTCCTACCCGATCTCCACTGGGAACTTCATCTTCTGGTGTAAGGCGGATGCGATCGCTGCGAACGAACTCAGCGCCGGGCGTCCAATATGACGTTATAAGAAGATTCCATGTCCACCACCAAGAAGGGGGCGATTCGAGTCTTTTTCAGTTCGCCCGAACCCAACGTCAGAGGCAGCTGAATTAGGCCTATGGCTTCGATAGCGTGCCCCGTAAATCCGAACAGCGCCGTTTCTACAGAATCCATTCGATACTTCCCCAGTTCCATCTGATCCATGGTCTCTTTGAAGATGATATTCACTGAGCTCCTGTTGTCAATAAACACCCTCCCTACGTCATGGTTGGCTATCTCTGCTCGAATCACCAGGGCATCCTCATGTGAATCGTCACCTCCATGGAAGTCCTCGGCTCCAAACGAAATGACAGGCCCCGACCGTCTATGTACCGTAGCCACTTCCCAGTTCTCTAACTTCCTCACCTCTGCCTTCCGGGCTCTGTTCGAGTCCCCGAGTGCGGGTCCTCCCGATATCATGTTGATTCTGCGCGGGGGTGCGTGCGCTTCGGCAGGTGCTCGAGGTCGCTCGGGAGTTCGCCGATCATTTCTTCGTTCGCGGTTGATCCTATCTCCCTGGTGGTGCTCGAATGGCCTCCGCTCGGGGGACCCGTGGGACCGACCTCGTGGTCTATCGTTTGCGTACGCTGGTTTCTCCACTGTCTTTGCTCATAATCCTTCCTAAAATACTTCCGTGGGGCGCTACCTTCTTCCCCCACTACCAGCTCTGCCCGGGCTTCCGGGTTAGTCGCTATGAGCCTCTCAAGTTCATCGTTCAAGTGGAAACAGGCCTCGATCGTATGGCCGTACTCCCGATGGAATTCACAGTATGACTTTGACACAGGGTTTCGGGGCCCATCCTTGCTCTTAGCAGGCCTCTTAATAGCGTACCGTTCTTCACATATTTCTAATGTCCGAGTTTTATTTACCTTCCATTGGGTATTGTTGGGCATGGATCCTCTTTGTATTTCCTCTCGAGGTTTTTCTTCCTTCGGGCCCAAGGGTTGGCCGGTCCCCGCGCGACATCGACTGTCCCGATCGCTCTTTTCTTGTCTCCTTTCTTGAAGTTATGCGCTTCCTCCACCTTACATACTTCTCCACTCTAATTATCAGGTCTTCACGGTAGTCGGGTATTTTTTTCACAGTGACCGGTAAAGGTCTCCTTCTTTCAACCCATTATGAAACGCCTCGATCAACAAGTCTGAGGTGGCGGTCGGGACTTCCATCATGGTTCGATTGATCGTTTCAAGTAATCTCGCAGGCTCTCCTGGTCTCCTTGTTTCATGTTCAACAGGTTAACCGCCGAGAAGGGTCTCCTTCGACTGCTGGAGAACTGTCTTAAGAAGGCGCGGGTGAAGTCCGTGAAGCTACGAATCTCGCCCGGGGGCAACATAGTGAACCACTGTTGGGCTCCTTTTGCGAGGGTTGTGGCGAATACCCGACACTTGATTGAGTCTTCCAACTGGTAGAGTGCCGCATTCCCGTCGAAGCTGGCTAGATGATCCTCGGGGGGTCCCGATCCGTCGTAGCGGCTCATATCCGGGAATCTAAAGTTGTTCGGTAGAGGAGCGCGAAGGACCTCCTCCGAGAAGGGAGAGCCCCGCTGGATCGGGAGGGGCACTTGCGGATTTGCCAGTTCCTTCAACCTCTGAATCTCTTCCTTCATCCGTTCCCATTCCACGATCTGTCTTTCTTCCAGGGCTTTCTTTCTCTCGGCTCGCAGGACGTTGATTTCCGCCCTCAATGTTTTTCCTCTGTCTCCTTTTCTTGCTCCTTGGCCCGAACGCGCTCTTCATCATGGCGTAACCGTTCTGCTTCCTCTTCTTCCGTCTCCTGTCGTGGTGGCGATTCAACGCGAGTTCTCCGCGTTCGCTCTGCCCTTAACATTTCTACTTTGCTCTCAATTTTCCCAGTTCGGTTTGATCGTCATTACGCATCTCTTCTTGATTCTCCTCCGTCCAGTCGGTTACTAGTACCTCCTCCATCGGCGGTGGTTGAATGTCGTTTGCGGCGTCCACCATATTACTAATATATCGTCCCACAGACGGCGCCAATTGATGTGGACCGCGTTAAAACGACTTCTTGATAACGGTAGTTGGACTGGTTGTTCTTTCCCTCGTATCTACTCTGGCGCGGATCTATCGCTCCTTTTTTATTGCCTCCGTAGAACCTGACACTCAAAACTCCAAAACACGTCAGAAGGGGGCCGGGGTTGGTGCGGCGTATCCCCTCCGATGCTTAAGTCAGAAAATGGGTGAGAGATAGGTGTGTTGGCTCGTAAATCAGTTTCTAGTAGTTTATATGCGTACCTGGAAAATGAGTTAACCACCACTATTTATACTAACCTCATGTCTTCGTTACCTTGACCCATTCTCCACCCCGGCCCGCCCTTTTCGCGGACCTCTCACTGAGAATGTGGTTTTCCTCCACGATATCACGTTCTCCATTCCTCTTCCTACTCGCGCTTCGCCCGCTCGGGCGAAACTGCGTGGTAGGGCGTCCTCTCCTGGTCATCTTCCTTCCACTCGGCTTATCCCTTACCTCCCCGGTCGGATCCCCTCATCGCCCGAGGAGCCCTAGCCTTGCGTATCCCTACTTCTGTTCCTCACATCCTCGATCAGCTCGCTCCCACAAACGATTCCTGCCCCGTCCCGTCCGTTGCTCTTTTCCTCTTGGGGCCCAATAATTCCTCTCCTCTCCTTATCGGGAATGACTACCCCGACTTGGCGGCTCTTGATCGGGCTACCCCTATAAATCCTATTGGAGCCTTTTCTCTCGGTTATCCTCACCCGGTCGGAGTCTCCTGTCGGGCTCCCTCCTATTCCCTTCGCGCCTCGCTGCTCGCGGGAGTTCTTTGATAGTTAACGTTATTTTACCGTTGGCTATAAAACCCGAGGGTAACAATTGATTCGGGCGTTCGAATTTGGAGAATCATTGAAGGATTTGGTGATGGATATTTTGGTCTATTATTTCATTCATGATTTCTTTTTTCTTTCTTGTTTTTATTATTTAAATTAAACATCCTGGTAAAATCGTAATAATATAAGTTTTGAGGGTTAGTTTCGTTCAATTGGTCCTTATGTGAAAGCTAAGTTTCTAATTGGTCCTTCAGTGATAAATTTTCTGAGATATGAAGTTAAGTGATAGATAGTTATGCTGATAGGGATTTAAATGAAGTTTTGCATTAAAATAAAATATAAAATATTAAACACAAACCCAAATTGTGAAATAAATCTCTTTCCAGCCCAATTTGCCCAATAATTTTTAATATAAATTGACGTTCGTGCCCATGAATGAACGTACGTGCCCCATTTTGCCCCCAAATAGATCTAGGTTTTGGTTTCAGGCAAAATTACGTGAGGTCACTTCCCAAAACCCTTTGCTTATCCCTCTAGGAGAAGTGTTAGCATAACTGAAAATCATGTACGGTGGAGGTAGGAATCTCATCCTGTAATCATCCTCGTGGAACCGATTTTTTGTGCTTTACTATGATTATTTTTTTCTGCCTTCACTTGCCTAATTGGCGGGAAAATGACGGTTTGTTTATCTTTTTTTTTTGGGGTTTGGTTTCAGATGAAGTGTCTGCAGTAGTTGTGGACCTGGGCAACCACACCTGCAAAGCTGGTTACGCCGGTGAAGATGCTCCAAAGCTGTCTTTCCATCCGTGAGTGTGTGTTTTTTTAAACTGACGATGACGAATTAGCTATCCAATCAAAATTACTCTGTTTGCTCGAATTGTTGCGAGCTACTAGCTGAAACGATCTATTGAGGTTTTCTGCTCATTATTCGGCGTTGTGCGTAAAATTGATGAGTTCTCTGGAAAAAAAAATATCTGCTTTCATGCTGAACCTTGATACAAGTGCTCGTGTTGAACGTGCAATAGTTGTTTATTTGTCTTATGTTTTCATTCACAGACTCAGTAGCTGAAAATGTTGTTTTTTTGTTATAGGTTGTTGGGGCTGTTGACGAAATGGATGTTGATAATCCAGATAATTCTGAAGCGAATGCTGGTTCCGGCCCAGAGTCGAAACCCAAGGGCAAGCGCAGGTTGTATGTGGGATCACAAGATTTGGGATATCGTAGAGATAATATGGAGGTTTGTCTAATTCGTTTCCTGTTCATTGATTATTTGATTTCAATTCTTGCCTTATAACCATGTGAAGCGATTATCGTTTGATGATATCATCAGGTTCTATCACCCTTCAAGGATGGAATAGTTGCTGACTGGGATATTGTTGAGAACATATGGGACCATGCATTTAGGTATCTGATACGTAATGAATAGCAGCATTAGCAAACCTCTTTCACTGACATTGTGAAGCAGCTGACATATTTTTTTCCCTTTTCTCTATATTTTTCACCCTTCGAATTCCATATGTGTAACAGAATTATTTTATGCTTCATCTTTACAGGAAATGCTTGTTAATTGATCCGAAGGAGCACCCCATGCTAATCGCGGAGCCTTGTTTTAACAACCAACTGCAGAGAGAAAAGTGAGCCAATCTTGCAGCTCACCCTTTGTTCTGTTTGTTGACTGTTTTTGGATCTCAGTTTATCAATACTATATGGAACAAGGTTTTATGGGCTATTTTATTAGATATATGCTTAATTTAATACTCATTTTCTATATTCTTCTCCTCCCTTAATACTGGGACAGGGCTGTGGAGCTTATGTTTGAAAAATACCAAGTCCCTGCGCTTTTTCTGGCAAAAAATGCTGTGGGTTCCCTTACTATTTAGCTGCTCTTGTTCACAATACTACTTGTCATTCTAAAGAGTTGAACTTGGTGACCCGTGTAATGGTAGTCTCTATTTTCTTTATATCAGGTTCTCACATCTTTTGCAGCCGGGCGTGCCACTTCTTTAGTCATTGACAGGTAGTGGTTGTATAATGAGTATATTTTGTGCCTGACGAGAGACACTATTGTGTTTTTTAGTTTCTTTTCTGAATTTTTTGAACTTCTCTGCTCTGATAATTGGCAATTTGTATTGGTTGATTTAGTGGTGGAGGATCAACTACGGTGGCTCCTGTTCATGATGGATATGTTCTCCAGAAGGTATTTGAATATTTGTAGGGATGATGATTAACAATTTCGATAAGATACCAATAAGATAGTGAACATTTCTAAAATGATGGAAAATAAATGCAACTAGTATTGCCATTACTATACGGCTAAATTTTCTTTGACAGCTACAGTCTTCCATTTTGTGTATCTATTACAGGCTGTGGCAACATCCCCTATTGGAGGAGAAGTGCTTACCGATTGCATGTTAAAAAGTTTGGAACAAAAAGGAATTTCTGTAAGTTTATGTGAATTCTTAATCCAAAAAAGTTTATTGCTTAAATTAATTGCATTGATAAACAAACTGGAATGTTGGATATGTGATCTCATCAGTCCGTGATCAATATTGTAGATTAAACCTCGGTATGCATTTAAAAGAAAGGAAATACGCCCAGGAGAATTTCAGGTGATTTTATGGGCATGGTTTTCTATCATTGATTGTAGGATGGCTTGCTTTTAATATGGTATACCTGACATTTTTCACTTCTAAATCTCACAGGTTGTTGATCTTGACTTCCCAAACACAACAAAAGTTACAAACTCTACTGTCAGGTCAATGTCTGCTTGCAGCTCATTATTTTGCTGATCCACAAATATGTCACTAAATTCTGATCATTTTCACAGAGGGAGATTGTTAGTGATGTAAAAGAATGTGTATGCCGAGCACCAGACACCCCCTATGATGGTTTGTGTTCTGTTCCTGATGACGACATTTCTTTTCCTCGTTTTTTACCTAACTTGTATCACATTATTTTAAAGTAATTCAGAACGACCTCTAGCCACTAGTAAGCTTTGCTTAATACTCGTGATTTCCTGTTCATATTGAATCATAGTTTACAATTGATTCATTTAAATTCCAAAGTTGAACTTCTAACTTTAGGTACATCATACTTTGTAATAATTATTTAGAGATAGATTTCAGTTAGAGCTATCTAAGCAGTTGTTATCTTCACTCTCTTTTCTCTGTGTTTTTTTTTATTACAGGACACATTAGTTACAGTTTAGAATGACGAACTTAAAGCTCACCTGATGATATTTTTATATATTTCTTGTCAGAAACTTCATATTCAAATATCCCAATGACACCTTATGAGCTTCCAGATGGACAGTAAGTCTGCAGTAAATTTTTCGAAACCATATATATTATGTCTCTATCATATTATCAGTGATGGCTTCTTTATTTGGATATTGTTCGGTTTGAACTCGTAGCATGTAGGAACTTTTGGCTGATATCATTATCTGTTTTACAAATAGGACAATTGAAATTGGTGCGGACAGATTCAAGATTCCTGATATTCTCTTCAATCCATCTTTAATCCAGGTTATCATGCACATACTTTTCCTAGATTCGTACATATATTCTGATTGTTTTGTTATGCCAACTAACTCATGCTTCCAACATTTTTGGTATTTGCTGATGCCTCCATGGTTTGGTCTCTTTTTGTTCCCCTATCCTTTATTTGGAGAATTAGCTCAATTTAATCGTTTGTGTATGGTGTGTGTGTGCCAACCTTGCTTTGGCTGGGAGATAATATCAGGCAGTATCTGCTGTGTATTCTTCATCCTATTTCATAGAGCGACTCTGTCAAACATATCAGTTTGGCTGTTGATATCTGATAGTTGATGTTCATTGCAGACAATACCTGGGATGGAGAGTATTTCACGGGCAACCTCATCACTTCGTGGACTGCCTCAAATGGTGAAAAACATTCCCTTTTGCAGATGCACAGATCGGTTTCCCTTGCATATATCATTCGTTTCAACTGTAGGTTAAGAAGCAAAAGAACTTTTGCAGGTTATTGACAGCATAAACAAGTGTGATGTTGATATTCGAAGAGAGCTTTTCAGCAGCATCTTGGTGAGATAATTGCTCTTGTCTGGGTGGCTATTCAGTATCAGCTTGAGCAGACTCTATGGTCTCCCATCATTAACGTGAAATGCTGTATATGAGTTATAATTGTTTTTTTCCCTTATCATGCAGCTCTCTGGAGGAACATCATCAATGCAGCAGCTAAAAGAACGACTGGAGAAAGATCTTTTGGAAGTATGCAATTGAGTATTATGGTAATGTAAAAGCATCGGTTTTTCTGATACAGAATCGTATCTTTTGCAGGAATCTCCTCATGCAGCAAGGGTTAAAGTAATAGCTAGTGGAAATGCGACGGAGAGGAAGTTCAGGTTTTTACTCGTTGAAAACCCAAACTTGCAGCATTTGTTTTGTAGGAATAATTTCATAGACTAAGTGCTCAATTAATCTTGGATCCACTAGTTTTTTATGGGGTTCGCTTGTCCTAATTATTCCTTTTTTCTACGGTTTTTTTTTTTATCTAATGATGACCGACAAATTTTGCCTACAACAGTGTTTGGATAGGCGGGAGCATATTGGCATCGCTCGGTTCCTTTCAGCAAATGTGGTTCTCAAAGTCCGAGTGAGTACAGTAAAACCTCTACAAATAATAAACTCTCTAAATTAATGAACTCTCTTAATTTATAGAGGTTTTACTGTACACCCCATTTCTTCTTACCAGCCCATCTTATGCAATCCACTTATCCTTTTGATCTCTGAGATATCGTGTTTTAACAACAAATAATCGTAGGTTTGAAGAACATGGAGCTTCTTATGTTCAGCGAAAATGCCCCTAAGAAGGCTCTCATTAGAGCAGCACCACGCTTGATTGCTAAGCGTTTTGTTTCTGTGGTATTCATATTGATGTAGTTCTATTGCTGTTTGGATTCACTACACTTCGATGTAATTTACGCTCTTGCAAGATTAGGACGCGACTCTAATTGTAGCATGGGAAATTTACGTTTAAATAGCAGTAGCTGTTCAAGAAAAATAATATATTCCAAATGGTCACCGTTCAAATTCCATTTTGTCGATTTGCAAATTGCACAATTGTTGAGATTCTTTCTTCCACGACGCAAAGAGTTATATCAACATGCATCGAAAGATCCGTTGGTTTGGTTCTATTACAGCTGAAGCAGAGCAAGCAATAACGTAACTTGGAGATGATGTTAATAAGGAAAAAAAGCTTGGAAAGAAAACGTGGATATATATAATAAGAAAAGTGCAAAAGCAAAAGCTTAATAGCAAAAATCAAACTGACATTGTTGTCATGATCTGACGAGCAAGTTTAGGATCTTGTTGTAAAAGCTCCTTCAAGTTGTTCTCAACCTCACCCATCTGCTTTTCTAAGTACTCCTTCGAGCTCTGTCCAAATTCAGAAGAAAAAAAGACATCTTTTTTCTCGGATTGTCATCCTAGTTTATATGTTGGTATATGCAAATGCAAGTGGTTTTCCAAAACATGATATTACTTTGATAGAAATAGTGTTGAGATCATAGTTATATTATATATACCTGCAAAGTGGCAATAGCAGTTTCACTATCCTTTAGCTTTTGCTCTAAATCTTCCATTAGCGTTTTCTTTGGCTCCAAAACAAATCTGCCCCAAACAAACAAAAAACCCCGCAAGAAAAGATAATGTATAGTGATTTGATCCATCTACTTCAACGTCAGCAAGAAGAAACAAGGCAATTAAACGATATCAAACTCATATAATTCTCAAAATTGCGAACAAACAGAAACACTAACGTTCTGCCAATGGATTTGTAGGCATTTGTATCATCAGATACTTGCTTGAGCTCCTCCAGAGTCCAAGTAAGCCCTCTTCTTCTCTCCTTCTTTGTTCCTCATCTGATTTTGAATCTTCAGAAAACAAGCACAAAAATGTAACTATTTTCTTCCCATAGAATAGCGTTGATCAAACAACGTACCTGCTTCAGTTTTCCAGTAGTCTCGATCATACGACCTTGGATTTCAACAAATGCCTGAAAAATTAATTCGAAAAAAAATGATAAAAAGTTTTCGGAAAGAAAACAAATTAAGCAAAGCGACAAATCTCAATAGATTTACGGCTCTGTTCGCTTCATCGGCCATCTCTTACTCCGACCTGCGGAATCTCACTTCCTTCCTCACCAATAGCAATTCTTCAAATCTGCAAAAAAAAAAAAAAAAAAATAAAATAATAATAATAATAATAATAATAATGATAATAATAATAATAATAATAATAATAACAATTATTGGTTCTACAGAAGCGATGAGGTTTAGCTAATTGGGCTGGAAAAATTGCTGTTGGCTCATATTTGGGCCGTGAGAGCCCAACTAAATGGGCCAAAGTACAATTTCTTAGTAATTATTTTCTTCTTTACTTATTATACTCTTTTATAAAGAGCGACCACAGTGTGTGGATAAAAACTGTAAGTCAAGTGATCGATCAAATTTTTTCTACTATTAAAAACAACTTACAAACCACATAACATTAAACTCATAATAACTAGGCTTAATTATTTTTTTGTCCCGTAACTTAGGGAGTGTGGCAATACAGGGAAAACTAATTTAGGGTGTGGCATTATAGGGACAGTAAAATCGTGCAATTTATAGATATTATACCCGATTTCTCGAAATTCAACACGTGCCACGCAAGTGACCAATTGTTATACTTGATTTTCCCCCAAAATACATCGCGTACCACGCACGTGACCGATTTTTATACCGGAAGGTCCGACATGGCGTCGGACCGATGACATGCCCGTTCTACAGAGTTTTTTTTGTTTTTTAAGTAATTTATGACACTGCGCCAAGTCAGATTATTTAAATGACCTGACTTTTCGTAAAAGGGGCATGTCATCGATCCGTCCAAAAATAGCAAAAACGTGCATGTCATCGTTCCGCGCCACGTCAGTTTTCCGATATAAA
This sequence comes from Craterostigma plantagineum, assembly GCA_027422505.1. Lineage (NCBI taxonomy): Eukaryota > Viridiplantae > Streptophyta > Magnoliopsida > Lamiales > Linderniaceae > Craterostigma > Craterostigma plantagineum. Next base: position 73,653 of record JAPQWV010000866.1, read on the forward strand.
AACCGGTCACGTGCGCGGCACTAGGTGTATTTTGGAAAAAAATCAGGTATGATGTCTATAAATTGCACGATTTTTAAACTTACTGTCCCTATAATGTCACATCCTAAATTAGCAGTCCCTATGATGCCACACCTCTTAAGTTACAGGACCAAAAAAATAATTAAGCCTAATAACTAACTCATTTTATTTTTATATCAGTTAATATATTTTATCCACTAATAATTTTGTTTTATTACGCACACGTATGACGTGCTAAAATACTATTTCTAATTAAAATTGCGTATTGGGCTTTTTAACCCCTATGAAGTGACTAGTTGTTATCAGTGTTTTAAAAAACGTGGTGTATCGCGTTTCATTTTTTTTTTTTGCAAAGTGCGCTAAAGCGCAATACATTTCGCATTTTCGCAGAACGCATACGCTATATATTACGCTACCTTACGCTATATTGCGTTTTTTTACGCTTTTGGCGTTTTTGAAAATACTCACGCTATTTGGGCATTGATCAAAATCAAGTGTGTAATTTGTAAATTTATTCATAATAATGTGGTCCATGTTAAGATTTATTGAAATAGTAATACATTGATGAATTGTACTATCTCCGTATTATCACATATTGGTCATTAGGTGGTATATTATAATAATATAGTCAATGAAAATAATAAAGTATATTACGTCTTTTAAGAATATTTAATAATTATATTGATGAAGTCAAATAAATGATAAAATTAGTACGAATGGAAATGTATAAAATAGTACAAATATAATATAGTAAAAAGTTCAATTGAAAATATTAACCAATTATATAAAGTCTTTCCACTATCCGTGGGAAATTTATTCCTCTTTTATCGGAAAAAGACTAAATTAATCTAAATATTAAAAAATTTACCTCAACGTTTTAGAGACATATGAGAAAACTCAATATATAGAGGTAAAGAGTGGCTTTGTCAATTATGTAATTGGTTAGTATATTTAAAATTCCTATGGATATTTCTCTAAAAGAATCATGAAATTTAATAGTGCACTTACAATATTGTTTATTTTATCTTTTAAAGTTATTTCAAATAAATTTATGTTAATTTCCATTAAAAAATATTTAATAATTTGAAAACTAAATTTGATAGTTAAAAGTAGGCGAAAAATAAATTGTATTTAGTCAACGACGCTAAATGTTGAAGAATATACAAATAGGATTTCGTTGTTATTTATTTTTTACAAATGTTTATGTGCTTATGAAATGGTTTGTTTAGTTGTGTTGTCATATATTATATTTTTTGTGCATTATAAATGCATTGCTCGAAATACTCATGCAATGCACTATGCTTTTTGCGCTACGCGATATTGGAATCAAAACACAACGTTGCGCTATACGCATTTTAAAACATTGGTTGTTATATATAGAGTTCCAAGAAAATCATGAATTGAATTTCACTTTTTCGCAAAGGTGAATTGTCCTAACTAATAATTGAAAAAATAATGTCGGTTGGAGTCTTAAATTGATTAATGACATTATTAGCCCGACAATTATATGCTAAATATATCCATTTTTTCTCTTCTATTGTCATGATTACGAACAGCTAGGCCTACACGGGAAAGGATAATAGGAGTACTAGATGAAGTGCTATATTTAAAGCTTCCTAATTGTAAATCATTAGATTCACACGTGACGTGCATTTGCTTTGCGACGGTGAAATATTTAATCCTATGATCTCATCGATCCTTTACTATTATTATAATTACATTATTAAATGCTTCTTAGAAATATGGCTCTCATGCTGACTCAAAATTGACTTACTTGTGTAATTAATGTTCTCCTTGGACCAAGTGATACCCTACTTTATATATCTAGAACATTAAAATGGATTAATAGAACGTATGTCGGAATATGATATATATGTTACAAGAGCAATAAAATAGTCCCAATATTATTGATTAATAGTACATGGTTTTGGAATGTAATGTGCATAGTCAAGTCAAAAAAAGAGAAAAATAACGTGTGGTACAGATGACAAAAGCGCGTAGACGAATGAGTCAACGTTGATTTTTCGTACCTTTTATTTTTCTACTTACTTAGAGACACAATAAATAATTTATAGAGTTATCTTTCAAATCCGTAATACCATAACGCAAGTCTGTGCTCGCTAGCTAAACTAAGATTTTGACATACGTGGTGATATGTATTGACGTCGACCCACCTTAGTAAAAATGGACAATAACATGTGAATTTACAAATAGATCTATAGTAGAATTACTAGTAGGTATAGCACATCCATTGTTTGGTTGATGGGTTAGTAATTTTAAATCTGAGTTTGGAACATGTTAGCGTGTTTGGTTCGTTGGTTTATCTAAACCTTTATATAAAACCACTCTAAACCTATGTAGACGGGTTTAAATAAACACACCTCCTCACATGTGTTTATTTAACCCACTAACCAAACACGCATTTTATTTATACCCATTAATTTGTTTTATATAAATCCTTCTTAAATAAACCCTCATGAATATAACCTATCAACCAAACGAGCACCTGTCTATGAAAATATCTCAATTTATTTTATATTTTGATTATATTATAAGTTGTTAAACAAGTAAAACTTTAATATAAGGACAAATATTAAAGATAAAATTCAATTAATGATAAAATTATAATTAAGAAATTAAGGATAAAAGTATAATTATTCAATTAAAGGTGAAATTATAAATAACTATGGCATATCAATTGACTCTTCCTATCTTATCTACCCTACATTCCTTAAATGTTTCCATCACTTTCTTCTAGAAAGTTTAACAATTAATTTAAATTTCTCCACTGCATGCATGTCCATAAATGCAACGTTAACCAAGAAAATGAATTATTAATAAACACGAGGGGTATTATGGTAATCAAGAGTGGTTGATGTGGACAAAAGCAGCTTTATTTGGTCCTTTGGAATTTTGCACTCAGCCAATATTATATGAATGGGTGTCACATTCCACGTAATTCACACATCACCGAATCGAAGGAACGCAAACGTTGTAATCAAAAGTGTTCGTCACTCACTCTTCTCGTTCCGCCGATAAAAATCACATCTTTAATCGTTTTGAAGCAAGCAAAGGCATCAATTTACTGCATACATCTCTGATAATCGAAGGGATCGTTTTTCGTAGTGGAGTGCTTTGCAATTTTCCCTTGAGAGTCATTCGATTTTAACAGTAACTGAAAAGTAGATTAGAGGCATTTTTTGGATTAATGGTTAGGGAAATGTGAATCAGTTGAAGTTGTGATATGGGTTCTTGTTTAAGCGTTGAGGAAGGTTCTTCGAAGAAGCAGATATCAAACAGATCTTCAAGTAGAAGAACACAAGGTAGTTTATTGTTCATTTTTCCCCTCATCATAGTTATCTTCTGTGCAATTTCTTGGGCTTTTTGATCTTTTATGTGTCTTGTTTGAGTTGGGCATTCAATGACTTGAACTGAAGACCATCCCCACAACAGTTTGTAAGAATTAGTTCATCTACTTTTGATACTTGTGAAGTAAATCATCTGAGAGTAAACGATGCAATAGATGCGAAAAATTGGTGGTTCAAAAGTGTTCTGATATTGGGCTTGGTTTCTCTTCATTAACTTCTGCTGAGTTCATATCCATTTCTGCTACAAATTTATCCCTGAAAATCTCCGACGAATTTCAGGCACAAGCGACGAAATCCCCAATTCGCCCCTCAAATCGGGCTCTGTTAATTCATCGTCGATCGTCGTAATTCCCCTAAATGTGAAGGACCTACGCCAAAATCCCATCAACAGCGACCTCGAGATATTCACTTACGAGGAGATGAAAATGGCAACCAAGCATTTTCGCCCCGATCAAGTTCTTGGCAATGGAGGCTTTGGCATCGTATACAAAGGCGTAATCGATAGCAATGTGAGGCCTTCTTATAGCAAAACGACACGAGTCGCCATCAAAGAGCTCGACCCTGAAGGTCTACAAGGAGACAGAGAATGGCTGGTAATAATAATAATAATAATCTCATTTTTGCCTTATTACAGCTAATAAATGAACACTTTTTGAATTTCCAGGCAGAAGTGAACTACTTAGGTCAGCTTAGACATAGTAACTTAGTGAAACTGATCGGTTATTGCTGCGAGGGAGACCATAGGCTTTTGGTCTATGAGTATATGGCTTTGGGGAGCCTTGAGAAACATCTATTCTTACGTAAGCATCGAAGGAAATAACTGTCAATCTCTTTTACATTCGATTTAAGATTAGCTTTACATATGTTTTTATTTATGGCCTTTTTGTAGGAGTAAGAGCTGCACTAACATGGCAGAAGAGGTTGAAGATTGCACTGGACGCTGCGAAGGGGCTGGCTTTTCTTCACGGCGTGGACAATCCCATCATTTACAGGGATTTCAAGACTTCGAATATCTTGCTCGATAAGGTAAGTTCTTTTCGTTCGAATTAGAGCAAAAGTGTTGTTATTGTAAATAGTTTGCTTCTCTTACCTTTTGATGGGAAAAAAAAGGTTGTCTTGGTTTTGATTATTGTTCTATGAACCTTAGGATTTCAACGCGAAGCTCTCGGATTTCGGGCTGGCGAGGGTGGGGCCCACGGGCGACCAGACGCATGTGTCAACCCGTGTGATGGGTACGTATGGCTATGCTGCTCCCGAGTATGTAATGACCGGTGAGTGTCTTAAAACATCACAATTTTCGAAAAAGCCTTACATTCTAAGTTGGGTTTATAATTTTTTCAGTCTTTGTAATTCGGGGGGAGGTGCCTATATAGGGGACAAACCATTTAGGGGGTGTCATTATACGGACAGCAACTTTCTAAATTAAGCAGTTTAGGCCTTAGGGACATTATACGTCATAGTCCTTTTTTTTTCTCCGAATTGCTTAACTTAAAAGTTATTGTCCGTATTATGTCATCCTGTAAGTTCTCCAGTGTAGGTCGTACGTTGGGACTCTTATTTTGGAATAAAATATAGGGTTGCGATATACAACGTCTTAAATTACTTCATTTTGAAAGTTTAACCATATCATGCCACCCCTAAATTCTCCAGAACCCTAGATTATACGTCGGAGACCTAGAATTTGGGGCAAAGTCTAGGATTATGGCGTATATAGTCTCTAAATTAACTTAAATATTATCCATATAATGTCGCTCCCTAAAATTCTCTGTCTATATATATCGTCACCCTCTAAGTTACAAGACTAAATAACTCCTTTTTTTTCCAGGACATTTAACAGCGAGGAGCGACGTTTACGGCTTCGGCGTGGTCCTGCTCGAGATGCTCATAGGGAGACGAGCCATGGACAAGAGCCGACCGAGCCGCGAGCACAACCTCGTGGAGTGGGCCCGACCCATCCTAAACCACAACAAGAAGCTCCTCCGAATCCTCGACCCGAGGATCGAGGGTCAATTTTCGATCAAAACCCTAGCCAAGGTTGCCAACCTGACCTACCAGTGCCTGAGTCAGAACCCCAAGGGTCGGCCCACAATGAGCCAGGCGGTCGATATCCTCGAGCCGGTCGTGGCCCACGAGACGAGCCGAGGGGACGTGGGTTTGGATAGCAGTGGAGGGAGCATTACGCTTTATGAGGCGAAGGGCTTTGGCTCGTGTAATAAGGCGAGGGATGATGAAAGGGATCGAATGGTTAAGAGCGAAAGCGAGAGGAAGTTATTCGATAGCGAGCCTCCGAAGGAGATGCGACGTTTTATAAGGCTTCGCCCGACGACGATGTTGTTTGATTAGGGTTTTTTTTTTGTAAGAACGCTTTGCTCGCCTTTTTCTGCGTATGTTAGGACATCTTCAAGTGAAATGAATAATGTTGGTATAAAAATGGCTCCTTTGTGATAAGTTCCACAACAATGCAATATAAAACTAGGGACTAGGGTCTTGTGTTACCTATTCACTCAGTATTTGACAAGGGACATATTAATTTAGGTGTAATGACAATTATGAGGGTTTAAACATGGGTGAGCCAAGTTGATTTGCAACATGGTTAATTATGTTTTTGGTGCTATTAAGTTAACACGAATGATAGTTTCAGGACACACATCTTCTTTAAGGATTTGTAATTTTAGGATCCTCGGAAGTCAAGGCATGTTACCGTTGCTATACGAATGTAATAATAACTAGTATTTTTGCACACTCATCCGTGTGTGCTATATAATAATGTTTAATTATGAAATAATAATACTAAATATAGAAGGACATATTTAGAATATTAAAATATTTGAGTAGTGGGTGGTTTTTTTATTATCTTAAACGGAGTAGTTGTGGTAACTAACTAATTGGCTACAATTTTTGGTGTAATTGATACACAAAATTAGATAAAAAAAAATAATAGTTAATAAAATAATAGAGGCTCTGACAATAAGAGTATACATAATACATGGATGGCATTGCTTAACGGAAATTAATGCATAAATTTTGATTATTGTAACATCTTGGGATACAATTATGGTTTACCAAAGACTTTCCCAGCAACAATAGCAGCTTTGACCACCTTTTCAATGGCCTTAGCAACCTCGTCGGTTTTGCAAGTGTTTCCTCTAAACGAAGGTGTCCCAGATTTCTTGTACACCTCCACACATTCTAGAAGTTCTTTGTTGCATTTCTCGCTCAAATAATCATCTGCATATATATATATATATAATATTAATTAGTGCCAACAACCAATTAATTAATTTAAAATCACAGATCAATTTGTACTAACTGCAAACATTGAAATAATATAAACACGCACACACACACACACACACACACACACACATATATATATATATATATATATATTAATTCTTTGTGGTGCAATGGACTTGCCAACTAAAACTAGGTAGGTAACTTTGCAAGATAGAAACGAGGGATATTATAAGGAAATTAATCGTTTAACCTAGCATTAGAGTTCAATCCAAGATGTCATGATAAAAAATAATTCCACGGTTAAGCTTAAAAGTTAAATATGATGAGAATCAACCTGGACTTGAGGTGAAGCGGTTGAAGATAATGTACATAAAGCTTTTAGATGAGATGTCCAAGCACTAAGAAAGTGGGGTATGTTTCTAAAAAAATGTACTCAAAGAATATATAAATGAAATAAATTGCTATTATTTTTTGTAAATAATAGACGTAATTAAGAAACAAACTCACTTCCCATCTTTGATATGCAGAGATCATGACGCATGCAACAAGCGTCTAAACGGTCACACGGCTGCTCTCCTGCGCACCCAGTGTATAAAAGCCCACAATATTTCCCATATCTCAGAAATGGTGGAGCTGAAATAATATATATATATAAATAATATTATTTAAAAAACGAATAATATTCTTGATCTTAGAAATTTACTTGAGAAAATGGGATAGTAGAAAAGAAATGTACCGTCACAGAACATCGATTCACATGTCCTGCTGCACTGTTTAAACTACATATGACATCATATTATATAGGGAGAGAGGATTTATTACATACATGTCTTCGTTCTTGAAGAAAATCAAATGTAATAATGGAATGGAATGAAGAAAGAGCTTTATTAGTTTACCAAGTTAAGGCCTGCGTGTGCGTGAAGGCCGATGTTAAGTGCTCCCACAACACTGAAGGCTGTCATAGCGTAAGCACACAAGAAAACCGCCATCTTCAACGACGACTTGTTAGCCATTTGTGATTGATTGTTTGGGTTGTTTTTCTTTTCGAAGCTTGTAAACGTATGTGAGGTCAATGTAAAGAAGAAGAAGAAGAAGAAGAAGAAGAAGAAGAAGAAGAAGAAAGGGAAATGAATGAAGTGAGGCGATTATAACAGATGAGTTTAGTTTAGTTGAGTTTAGCTTTGTCTTGATATATGTCGCCCGTGACTTTGTACAACTGTACTACTCTTGTGCTTCACGTTCTTACCCAAAGGGGAATGATCTTAGCCTCTTGTTTACTTTTTATTTTATTCTTCTTTGTTTTATTTCGTTATTAGGATTTAACTCTTTTGGAGTCTTGTATTTCTATGAGGGTGACATGACACTTTACGGACATAAAAAATCAAGAGTCGCAGTTATAGATTGATAAGTTTAAAAAAAGAGAGAAAATTCAATATGGTCCACGAAATATAATAAATGATCAGTAAAAAAATTGTTAGGCAAAAAATATAAAACTAAAATTAAACTAGAAAATAAAAGAGAAAATAAAAAATACATAAGAACCAACTAAAACGAGACAGATGAGATTAAAATAAAATAAAACATAAATAAGAAAAAAAATAAAAATATTTTCGGTACGTTTTATCCGTATTTTATTTTCATTTATTGTAGTTATGAATAAATAAATATCTTTTTATTAGTTATTATTTATTATTTATTTTATTTATTAGTTATTATTTATTTTATTATTATTTATTTATTATTTTTAACCTTTTCTCTCTTTTTTTGTTTATTTTATTATTTTATTTTTTATATCTTTATTTTCTCTATTATTTTATTTTATTTTAATTTATTATTCTTATTATATTTTTGCTTACTTTATATTTTTTGAATTTAATTTATAATTTTTATTTTAATTCTTTATTCTCTAGCTTTACATTTATTTTAATTTATATTTTCTTTTCCTCTTGTTTTTTGGAATTTTTTCCTTTTTTAAATGTTAATTTTTGAAGTCTGGCAAATCGTAGATCGACACGTGTCAGTTTTTCCATCTAAATTGATGCCTTGACGGGTATCTAACGGCAGGACAAATTTGGTTAAAACTCGACAACATCAGGGACTAAATTGGTCCACGTGAAACATCGTAGACTAAATTGGTCCATGTATTAACATCGGGGACCATTTTGATTTTTTTTTTCCGGTTTAAAAAATGAACTAATTGATGACAATTAGTGTTGTGATGGAAAGATAATTTCAGTCAGGCGTTGAATCTAAGCTGTAATTTGGCATATAGCGTTAATCGTTCCAAAATTGCTTAATTTTTGAAGCTTTTTTTTGTTCTAAGATGCGACCTTTTTAATTTATGTGTCTAAAATTGCAGAACCTAAGCGAAAGGGTTACAAGGCTCGAGAACGGGCACAAACTTCTCTGCCCCAGCCAGATTCCAAGGTTAGTGTTAGTAGAAAGAGAAAACGAGAATCCCCGGAAGTTAGTACAGGAGCGAAACGGATCATGCTTTCTTTTGTGGATGTTATGGATACCACCGATGGTTCGGCGGAGGCTGCGAGTCAGCCCCGCCGCGAGCAATGAGTCTTCTTAGTTGGAACTATAGGGGCTTGGGAGGAGCCTCTACAGTTCATGAACTGGAAAAGCTCGTCCGTCTTCATCGCACGGGTGTGATTTTCCTAATCGAGACTAAATGTGGGCAAGTTAGGTTCGAATTTTTAAAGCGCAAGTTCGACATGCATGGACTATGTGTGGGAGTTAACGGTCGGAAGGGAGGTCCGATTATGCTTTGGAAGCGGGAGCTTGTCGTTTCTCTCAGGTCATATTCATCTTTCCATATCGACGTCTATCAAGATGAAAGATACAGGTGACTGATGGCGTTTAACGGGCTTTCATGGGGATCCATGCACACGATTGAGGGCAAATAGTTGGCAGCTCCTCTCACGGCTCTGTGATCAAGGAGTGCGAAAGTGGCTCTGCATGGGCGACTTCAATGAGATCCTCGAAGTCGAAGAAAAGCATGGTGGTCGGTCTCGTCCGTTCTGGGAGATGTCAAATTTTCGTGAATGTTTGGTACAGTGTGGCCTCTTTGATCTGGGCTTTATGGGGCAGCGTTTCACATGGTCTAACCGAGCACTCGCTCCGGATACTATTTCTGAACGCCTTGATCGTGCATGTGCTTCCTCGGATTGGCGAAACGCATTTCCCAATTCTATTGTTCGACATATCCCTACTTTCTCATCTGATCACTGTGCATTGCTTGTGGAGTTGCACCCCCACGTCGTCAAGTCACCACCGCACCCCTGAAGATTCAGGTTCGAAGCAAAATGGTTACTCGAAGAAGATTGTGAGCAGGTCGTCGTACCTGTTGGGAACCGCATGATAACACAAGAGAACATTGGTGCGCTTTTGTAATGTTGCAACATAGCCGGTCGAAACTACTAAGTTGGAGTCGCTCGCGTGGCAACAATACACGTCTACGGAAGGAGAATTTGGAGAGAGAGCTCATTAGTATCACTCAAGTACCAGCTACTGTTGGTTCTCGTGAACGGGAGTCTCAACTTCGAGAAGAACTCCATAAGATACTCAGACAAGAGGAGCTTTACTGGCGACAGAGAGCGAAAGGGGAATTGCTACGTAATGGAGATAGGAACACGCGTTATTTTCACCGTTTTGCTTCAACTAGGCAGCGGGCTAATCAAATTCGGAGGATACGTGATGAAGATGGGAAGTGGTGCGATACTAAGGGTGATATCGAACGAGCTGTCTCGGATTATTTTCGGACCCTATTTCATTCTAGTGTACCAACGAGGCCGGAGATTGATATAGCTATTCGGGCGATCGAGCCACGTGTTACTAAGGAAATGAATATGGCGCTCCTTTAGCAGTACACTAAAGAGAAGATTCAGACGGCTCTCTCTAGTATGTTCCCTCTTAATCCCCTGGACATGATGGTTTCCCCCAATTTTTTTCCAGAAATATTGGAGTATTGTAGGGGAGGAACATCTCATTTGATACTTGATTTTTTAAACATGGGCATATCATTACCGGCTTTCCATGAGACCCATATCGTACTTATTCTGAAATGTGAGAACCCTGAGAATCTTACCCATTTTTGCCCAATTAGCCTGTGTAATGTGGTTTATCGTATTGCCTCCAAATGCATTACCAATAGGCTGAAACAGTTTATGGACCAAATTATTTCTCCCACCCAATCCGCTTTTATACCGCATCGGTTAATCACATATAATATTCTTATTGCCTTTGAAACTAACCATGCGATGAAGCAGAGAAAGACAGGACGAGAGGGATTTTGTTCCCTTAAACTGGATATGAGCAAAGCATATGACAGGTAGAATGGCCTTTTCTGGAGAGGGTATTGTGTAAGTTGGGTTTTCACCCCTCTTTTATTAGACTTGCTATGTTATGTGTTGAGTCGGTCAATTATTCTTTTGTCCTTAACGGTCGTTGCTTTGGTCGTATTTCCCCTGAGCGAGGTTTACGAAGGTGACCCGTTATCCCCATATTTATTTCTTTGTTGTGCGGAAGCGTTTAGCAGTTTACTTAAGGAGGCGGAGGAAAATCGTGGGCTGCATGGGATATCGGTTTGTCGGGGAGCGCCGTCCATATCGCACCTCCTCTTTGCAGATGACACATATATTCACGCGAGCAAGACAGAGAACATGGAGGTGATACGTGGTATTCTGGGCACTTATGAACGAGCGTCGGGGCAAACGGTGAACCTTTTGAAGTCGTCAGCATCTTTCTCTCCTAATGTCGATGACCAAACAAAGGAAATTTGTTTTGAAGTTCTTTGCATTAACAGAGAGGCTCAACAAGACCTATACTTGGGCTTACCAGCGACAACAGGGAGAAATAAGAAGGAGGTTTTCAACCATATCCGGGACCGAATATGGAGGCGCGTGCGAGGGTGGTCTGAGAAGATGCTATCTCAAGCCGGGCGAGAAATTCTCATTAAAGCTGTACTACAGGCGATCCCAACATATGCAATGAGTGTGTTCAAGTTGTCGAGGTCATTGATTCGAGACATTCAAAAGATGATCTCGCGGTTTTGGTGGAGCTCATCTAATAAGCGCAAGCTTCATTGGGTTTCGTGGGAAAAGATGTGCAAACCGAAATCCGAGGGAGGTATGGGTTTTCGAGATATTAGCTTATTTAATCCAGCTCTCCTTGCTAAACAGGCGTGGAGACTTTTATCGAAGCCAGATAGCCTTCTTTGTCGGGTTCTTAAAACAAAATACTTCCCCGATGGATCCATCTTGACTGCCAGCTTGGGCTCCATACCATCAGCTACTCAATTCATTCGGCGAGACACATTCTTCTTTCGGGAACTAGATGGCAGGTTGGAAATGGCCAGCAGATCAACGTTTGGTCTGACCCTTGGTTGCCTCGCCCTTGGTCCTTCAAAGTTGTTAGCCCCGTCCATGCTCAGTTCGCTAATATGCGGGTCGCGGACCTTCGCTCATCAACGACGGGAAGCTGGTCTGTGGCTCTTATTCGGCCCCTATTATACCTGTTCATGCTGATCTGATCTTGGGCAGCCCACTGAGCATGACAAATGTCCCCGACAAGCTTATTTGGCATTTCACGAAGCACGGTATCTTTACGGTGAAGTCGGCTTACTACGTGGCGCGGGATCTGCTTCGACGCGACCAGGCGGGCCCTAGTGTTGCTCAGAACCTGTGGCATATTATTTGGAATGCGAAGGTGCAACCCAAGGTGAAAATATTTAGCTGGCGTATGTGTACGAACGCGCTTCCCACAGCGGCGAATCTTTTCGCGCGGGGCATCCTCCATTCGCCGCTGTGCCAAAGGTGTGGAGCCCTTCAGGAGGATGATCGGCATACTTTACGGGTTGTCCTGCTGTGAAGGCTATTTGGAAAGAGGCGGATTATCCATCTAGCCTCTTGCGGCGCTGGCCTCTTTGGGCGAAGGACTGGCTATTGGATATGTTTGATCACTTGAGCCCATCCGAGTTGGCCAACCTTCTCTCGACGTGCTGGGCCATCTGGCATGCTCGCAACAAATGGGTGATGGAGAAGACAACTATTTCACCTGGTAGGGTGCTCTCACTGGCGATGGATGGGGCGATATCTGTGGGATAGAATTAGATGATTTGACGATGCCGACTAGCATAAGCCCTACCTCTTGGAAGCGTCGGTAAAGCTCAATTTCGATGGAGCAATTCACAAATCACGGCACGGAGCTGTGTTTGGGGTGATTGCTCGGAATTGGGAAGGAGTCTGCATTGGTTGGTGGGTGAAGTTCTTATCAGGTGAATTTGATCCGGAGGTTATCGAGGGTATGGGTGCTAGATGGGCTCTAGTAGTGGCACAGCTTAACGGATGGCGTGCCATCGAGATTGAAGGGGATTGTGCTGAAGTATTTAATAAGCTAAAGTGGGGTTCTACGGAATCCACTCTAATAGGAAGTGTGCTTAAGGACTGCCAGGAATTCGCTCGGAGCTTTGATTGCGTATCTTATAGCTTTATTAGACGTTGATATGGGGCAAACCCAATCAACGAAATTTAGAAGTGTGTGGGTAAAGGAATTATATATCCGGAAAATTGATAAAGTTACGTGCGTAAGGTGCTTATTGAAATAGAGACTGAAGGGGACGTGTTTGGGACTTTTGGGGGACGTATTTGTGGTATTGGGACGTGTGGGACCTGTTGGGGGCATGTTTGGTACGTTGGGGGACCTGTTTTGGACGTGTTTGGAACATGGGGGACCTGTCTGGGACGCTGGGGGACCTGTCTGGGACGTGTTGAGACGTAAAGGAAATTAACACAAGGAATTACGTGGTTCGGATCTTAGATCCTACGTCCACGGGCGCTCTAAAACTGTTTTCACTATACTTTGATGAATTACACACTCAAACTACCTATGTCTCGCTCCTTCCTCTCAAGAACACATAAGAAAAATACAAGAGAATGTCTTTGGTAGTGAGAGAGTATTTTTTAAGAGTTTTAATGCGCTAGAATGTGAATGGTATGTGAAAATGAGGGAGTCCTCCTTTTATAGGAGCTCCCAACGGTCTTTCCCATGTAGAATCCCAGGGATTAAGGGACGTGACCTCTGCAGGGCTAGGGGTAGCTAGAAAACTGCTGCTTGGATAACTTTGGTGACGGCTGCAGCTTTTCCAGCTTTTTAAACAGTGGATTCGTCCTTTTATACGTCGACATGTGTCCCTGTGGATTCTTTTCTCTTTTTTGTTGTCTTTTTCGTCTGGAAATCTCATAGGAAGTTCCTCTTTTACCTGGATATCGTTTTACCCAGAGGTCCCTGCGGATGAGATATTCTTTTGACTGGGTGTGGGCTTCTCCTCTCGTGGGCTTTGTTGGGCCGTTCCTATTTTTATTTCTTGGCCCGTCTTATTTAGTCCATATCAACCACTCCCCCACTAAAATTTATCTTTTGGTACAAAAAATGAATTAGAGTAAAATTATAGGATGGAACTTACCTTCCTGTGGGGACCTATCGTAATTACCTCTTGTAGGGACGTATCTTAAAGGTTCGGTTAGCGCCTTGGTACCTTCGAGGCAGGTATGACGAGTTTTCGGCGTGGTCTGCTGGCTGATGTGGAGGAAGGAATCAGTTCCCAAGTTCCACAGTGCACCATCTGTAGCTCCCTTGCTCCTTGCGTCCTGGTGGCTAAGGACGTTTGCGGGAGATTCGTCCTTCGGTAGGAACGGAGGGTGTTCCTTTAGTTCCTTCTCTTGTCATGGGAGCTCAAGAAGTTCCCATTACCGCCCTGCCTCGGGTGTCTAAGGACAGCTTCGTCAAAAAGTTTAGAAATGAAAAGCAAAAAAGGGGATTTCTTTACTCCATTCCTCAGGGGCGAATATTGACCGACTCACACATAACATAGCAAGTCTATAAAAGAGGGGTGAAACCCATCTTACACAATACCCTCTCCAGAAAAGGCCATTCTACCCTGTCATATGCTTTGCTCATATCCAGTTTAAGGAACAAATCCCTCTCGTCCTGTCTTTCTCTGCTTCATCGCATGGTTAGTTTCAAAGGCAATAAGATATTATATGTGATTAACCGATGCGGTATAAAAGCGGATTGGGTGGGAGAAATAATTTGGTCCATAAACTGTTTCAGCCTATTGGTAATGCTTTGGATTGAAGGGGATTGTGCTGAAGTATTTAATAAGCTAAAGTGGGGTTCTACGGAATCCACTCTAATAGGAAGTGTGCTTAAGGACTGCCAGGAATTCGCTCGGAGCTTTGATTGCGTATCTTATAGCTTTATTAGACGTTGATATGGGGCAAACTCAATCAACGAAATTTAGAAGTGTGTGGGTAAAGGAATTATATATCCGGAAAATTGATAAAGTTACGTGCGTAAGGTGCTTATTGAAATAGAGACTGAAGGGGACGTGTTTGGGACTTTTGGGGGACGTATTTGTGGTATTGGGACTGTGGGACCTGTTGGGGGCATGTTTGGTACGTTGGGGGACCTGTTTTGGACGTGTTTGGAACATGGGGGACCTGTCTGGGACGCTGGGGGACCTGTCTGGGACGTGTTGAGACGTAAAGGAAATTAACACAAGGAATTACGTGGTTCGGATCTTAGATCCTACGTCCACGGGCGCTCTAAAACTGTTTTCACTATACTTTGATGAATTACACACTCAAACTACCTATGTCTCGCTCCTTCCTCTCAAGAACACATAAGAAAAATACAAGAGAATGTCTTTGGTAGTGAGAGAGTATTTTTTAAGAGTTTTAATGCGCTAGAATGTGAATGGTATGTGAAAATGAGGGAGTCCTCCTTTTATAGGAGCTCCCAACGGTCTTTCCCATGTAGAATCCCAGGGATTAAGGGACGTGACCTCTGCAGGGCTAGGGGTAGCTAGAAAACTGCTGCTTGGATAACTTTGGTGACGGCTGCAGCTTTTCCAGCTTTTTAAACAGTGGATTCGTCCTTTTATACGTCGACATGTGTCCCTGTGGCTTCTTTTCTCTTTTTTGTTGTCTTTTTCGTCTGGAAATCTCATAGGAAGTTCCTCTTTTACCTGGATATCGTTTTTACCCAGAGGTCCCTGCGGATGAGATATTCTTTTTGACTGGGTGTGGGCTTCTCCTCTCGTGGGCTTTGTTGGGCCGTTCCTATTTTTATTTCTTGGCCCGTCTTATTTAGTCCATATCAACCACTCCCCCACTAAAATTTATCTTTTGGTACAAAAAATGAATTAGAGTAAAATTATAGGATGGAACTTACCTTCCTGTTGGGGACCTATCGTAATTACCTCTTGTAGGGACGTATCTTAAAGGTTCGGTTAGCGCCTTGGTACCTTCGAGGCAGGTATGACGAGTTTTCGGCGTGGTCTGCTGGCTGATGTGGAGGAAGGAATCAGTTCCCAAGTTCCACAGTGCACCATCTGTAGCTCCCTTGCTCCTTGCGTCCTGGTGGCTAAGGACGTTTGCGGGGAGATTCGTCCTTCGGTAGGAACGGAGGGTGTTCCTTTAGTTCCTTCTCTTGTCATGGGAGCTCAAGAAGTTCCCATTACCGCCCTGCCTCGGGTGTCTAAAGGAACAGCTTCGTCAAAAAGTTTAGAAATGAAAAGCAAAAAAGGGGATTTCTTTACTCCATTCCTCAGGGGGCGAAGTGCTGAGCCTATTTTGGGATCTGTAGGGGCGAAGTACTGAGCCTCTTTTGGGATCTGTAGGGACCTTAGCGGTCGAGCTGTTGGCAGCAAATGGAAGTAGCCTGGGAATTAATTCGGGTTGCAAAAGGTGTAGGTGGGATGTGCTAAGTTAGTGGAGCAGCGCGAGAGGGAACTGTGGAGCTCCCAGGAACAAAGAAAGGCCGAAGCACACCCTACTCGTGGAATAGTGCGAGAGGAGCTGCGGAGCTCCTTCGCTAAGGAGATGGAAGAGTGAGATGCTTACTTGGTGGTGGCAGAGGCCGAAGGTACCTGCTCCTCTCAGCAGCATCTCCCATCCATGGCGGTTGGAAAGGAGTTCCGAGAGGACCTAGCTGAGGACCGGCACCAAGCGTGCCTGAAGGACTCCCCTTTTCTGAGGGAATTTGCACCTTTAATGCGACATTACATTAGGGGACGATACAGTGCCGGAGTCATTTCTGCTCGTCGGGACCTCCTTTCTCCCGAATGCTTCCCGAGGATCCGCCTGTTCCCTTGAACCCTTAACTCTAGCTCCCTGCGGTGCTGATATCTCCGAACTCGCATGCGTCGACTTCATCTCTTCGGAGAGCCCTGCTCCTGCAATGTGTTAGGGAGCACAACTCCCCTGTGTTTAGTGTCTCCGTTGGAGCTTGGAGGAGCAGGTAGCACTTTTGCAGCGTCGTGAAGTTCCTTCTTCCTACAGCTGCTGAGAAGAAGTTCTTAGGGGCCTGGCGGAGGTTAGGGTCAAGCCTATTTGAAGGACTCCCCTGTCTTTGAAGGATTTTGCCCTTCTCCTGAAGCAACACTTCATGGAGGTTGTGGTGCTGAGTCCTTGGGAGCTGAGGCCAAGTCATCCCTGCGGGACCTTCCTTATCCTGTGTGCTTCAAGGCTCCCTGTTGTAGAGAAGCATCCAGAGGTCCTGGCCCGTCGTCTCCAACTCCTCAGGGAACTTGGTGGAAGCCTTTCGGGCATCCTAGGACCTGCGATGTTTTAGGGGAGCTCAATTCCCCTGGCGGGGACCCAATGGGGGAGCTCCTCTTCGAGCCTTTGCACTTGTAAGGAGATCCCTAGGTCCTGCTGTACGTATCTCCGAGTTCCCTTTTGCCTTTTTCAGGGTGGTGATGGCCTGTAAGAAATATTATGTCATTTTTTCCTTTCAAAATACGATGATAAGGACTTGGGGAGCTTAACTCCCCATGTTCGTAAGTTTCATCGGAGTTCCCTTCCTCCTCGTATTATACTTTCTTTTGCGGGACCTGATGGATGTTTCTAGGAACATCATTATCGTGGTTTGGTTATAGCGCCAGCTCGCTTATTCAATTCGTAAGCCAAGTACGAATTCATGCCCTTGGTTGCAATGACCGTCGTCATTGTCCTCGGGTGTCGCTTTGCGCTAGGCTCTCTTTGTCCTTAGCGAGTTCAGCAATGTAGGCTCGAAGGTCCTAGATATAAAGTGGGGCTTTCTCCACTGTTTTACCCTGGTTATAGCGCCAGCTACGCTGAGGTACCTATTCACGTCGCAGGCCTTACTGAGGACCTTTGATGTCCTGTACACCGCAGCCCGTCAGCGGTGGCATCTTGTACACCCTCATGGGCATCTTTCACGTCGCAGGCTATCAGCCTTTGATGTCTTTGTACGCCGCAGGTCCGTCGACCCTTGGTATCATTTCACGTCGCAGGCTATCAGCCTTTGATGTCTTTGTACGCCGCAGGTCCGTCGACCTTTGGTATCGATTATATTATACGGTGCACCGTTTATAGAATATCTATATTCCGACAAGGCGGTATTTGCTTAGGGACATCATTAGTTTACCCTGGTTATAGCGTCCGCTCGCTTAGATGCGTGGTTATAGCATCCGCTCGCTTAAATGCATGGATATAGCGCCCGCTCGCTTAATGCGTGGATATAGCACCGGCTCGCTTAGTGCGTGGATATAGCGCCCGCTCGCTTAGTATCAGGGCTCCTTGTTGGAGGCCTTGTGATTTGAAAGTGATGGCGAAATGGAGCGCCTTCTCTTCTCGGTTAATAACGAGGTCCCTGGCCCCAGGTCTCCGGAGGCTTGGAAGTTAGCATGGAGCTATCTTCTAGGTCCCCTGGACCTTCGCGTATCAGCGCAGGTCTTGACTTCTTTGCCTTCCTCCAGCACGAGCCGCGCTTCAGCTGGTTTTGGAGATCCCGAACTTCGCATCATGGAGATCTCAAACACACGGATAATGTCCGCGTTTTCAGCAAGGAGCTTGTCTTTAGGTCCCCTGGAGTTAGGGCCTTCACGTCAGCACGGAACTGGACTATAGGTCCTCGTGCCAGCGGGGAGCTGGGCATTTAAATCCCCGTGGTTTTTTATATGCCAGTGCGGGGGAGAACTTATGGCTTTCTGGGGATCTTCGGACGCCAGCGCGGAGCTGGGAGGTCCTCATCGCAGAGCTGGGCCTTGAGGTCTGCGGATATTTGTACGCCAGCACAGAGCTCGGCTTGACTTTCTACGTACATTACCAGCGCAGAGCTGGGTTTTGAGACTGAGCCTTAAATGGAGTTGGGTCCTTCTGAGAAGGAGGGGGTTGTCTGCCTTTATTCGGCATAGATCCCCCTTGGCTCCTTCTCGGCTGCTTTCAGACCTTGGTCAGGGCCCTATTTTTCGAACTTCCTCAGTAGGAGGGGGCCTTCGATTTCATCTTTGAATGTTTTCGATCCTTCAAATGATAGTAATTGTTAGTACGCTGCATTTGTGATATCGATAATAAAATGAAAAAGAGATTTAGGAGGCCTGTAATTCTGGCTAAGAGCCCATTCGTTTACGAGATGTCCCTTGGATAGTGAGGATCTCCTTCATGCTGTTGCATAACGAAATGAGGTTCTTTAGGACCTAGGAAGAGGTCCCGACAGCTCCCTATCCTGAGGTTGAGGCGGTTTTCCATGGACGCGTCTCTCGCCTGTTACTTCCTAGCATAACAGCTTTAAGGAATTCTGAGGGAGCTCTTGGGACAACGACACAGCGAGCTCCCCTCATGGAGGTCGTTGGTTGGTGCACTCCTTTTTAACGGAGAAAATGGTGGTAGGTGCTCCCAGGGACGCAATACGGGACCTGCTAATGCACGCACGGAGGTCCTCGTACGCCAGTACTGAATTGAGCTTTGACTTCCTGTCTTCATATGCCAGCGCGGAGCTGGGAGGTCCCGGATGCGGAGCTCCGTGGCTTCCTGCTAGCGCGGAGCTGGATGTCCCGGATGCGGAGATTCGGGTCTTTGTGCCAGCGCGGAGCTGCGCTTTTAACTCTTTCGGTTCAGGCATCAGAGCTGTGTTTTAGGTCCCACAGACCTTCGTATATCGACATGGAGCTGTGCTTCTTTTCCTTTATTCCAGCGCGGAGCTGGGTTTTAGCCGACTTGGAGATCCCCCGTAACGAACTTCACGTGCTAGCGAGGAGCTCGGCTTTGCTTTCCCGCGGGTCTTTGAATGCCGGCACCGGGCTGGACCTTCAGGTTCCGAGGTCCTTCACATGCTAGCGGGGAGCTCGGCATGGAGATCACAAACACATAGATCATATTTTCATTTCCGGCACGGAGCTGGTCTTCGTAACTGCCCAGTGGTTCTTCACGAAGGGGTTTAGGCTTTGCGCATGGAGACTGGCTCTCAGATCCCACATATAGGAGCTTGGGTCTTCATGGAGCTGGGCTTTTTAAGTCTTCTACTGGTGCGGAGCTAGACTTTTAGGTCTTCTGCCAGCGCGGAGCTGGAAGGTCCCGAATGCGGATCTTCGGGTCTTCGTGCTAGCGAGGAGCTAGATTTTTAGGTCCCAAAGGGGAGCTTCGGACCTTCTTGCCAGTGCGGAGCTGGGCTTTTAGGTCCCAAAGGGGGAGCTTCGGATCTTCTTGCCAGCGCGGAGCTGGGCTTTTGGGGCTCGAAGGAGGAGCTTCGAGTCTTCGGGTTTTCCTAGCTTTCTTGGAATCTTCTCCACTAGGACCTCCCACTATAATGACCACAGGGCCCTAAGTGGTAGTGGAGCTCTTTTGTTTGGAGGCGGGGGAGATGGTCTTCCCTCACCCGGGGGAGCTTCGAAGTTTGCTCTAGGATCTAGCACGGTACCTCGGGTAAACTCCTTTACGGCAACTGCTTGGATGTGCCTCTTTATATTGTCCTTCAAAATAGCAACTGTTAGTGTGATTCCTGCATTTAGCATGATATTGATAATGTGAGTGAGAATGGGATGTAGAGGGCCCTGGATTCTGGCTAAGGGTCCCCTCATCATGGGAGGTCCCCAGGCTAGTGTCCGTATGTCTTCTGGATTTGCATAGTGGTTTGAATCTCCATGGATTCTTGGCGGAGATTCCCAGGGTTCCTGGTGGTGAGGCCGTGGCGTTGGAGCTCCAAGCTCCCTTCGCTTTTTCGGGTGGCTCACCAGCGGGACTCGTGGAGGTCCGCCTGGGTGTTCTGAGATCCCTTTAAGATTCATCTGCATACTCTTGCTCGTCTTCATCATTCTAGGCCCGTGTTTCAGGTCCTGGCCGCTCCTCAACATGTTTACAGTTTCTGGAGGTTCTCCTTCCCAAATGGTGGGTCTAGGTTCTTCAATATGGACAAATCATCCTCCATTGACGTCTCGCGTATTTCTTTTTGCCCCAACAGAACAGAAGAGGGGAAAAGGCAGCAAATCCTCAGCACAACTCCGCACAACATAGCAAAATTACTCACGCCTTCAACTCGGAAGTTCCCACAGACGGCGCCATTTGATATGGGGCAAACCCAATCAACGAAATTTATAAGTGTGTGGGTAAAGGAATTTATATAGCCAGAAAATTGATAAAGTTACGTGCGTAAGGTGCTTATTGAAATAGAGACTGAAGGGGACGTGTTTGGGACTTTTGGGGACGTATTTGTGGTATTGGGACGTGTGGGACCTGTTGGGGGCATGTTTGGTACGTTGGGGAACCTGTTTTGGACGTGTTTGGAACATGGGGGACCTGTCTGGGACGCTGGGGGACCTGTCTGGGACGTGTTGAGACGTAAAGGAAATTAACACAAGGAATTACGTGGTTCGGATCTTAGATCCTACGTCCACGGGCGCTCTAAAACTGTTTTCACTATACTTTGATGAATTACACACTCAAACTACCTATGTCTCGCTCCTTCCTCTCAAGAACACATTAGAAAAATACAAGAGAATGTCTTTGGTAGTGAGAGAGTATTTTTTAAGAGTTTTAATGCGTTAGAATGTGAATGGTATGTGAAAATGAGGGAGTCCTCCTTTTATAGGAGCTCCCAACGGTCTTTCCCATGTAGATCCCAGGGATTAAGGGACGTGACCTCTGCAGGGCTAGGGGTAGCTAGAAAGCTGCTGCTTGGATAACTTTGGTGACGGCTGCAGCTTTTCCAGCTTTTCAAACAGTGGATTCGTCCTTTTATACGTCGACATGTGTCCCTGTGGTTTCTTTTCTCCTTTTTGTTGTCTTTTTCGTCTGGAAATCCCAGAGGAAGTTCCTCTTTTACCTGGATATCGTTTTTACCCAGAGGTCCCTGCGGATGAGATATTCTTTTTGACTGGGTGTGGGCTTCTCCTCTCGTGGGCTTTGTTGGGCCGTTCCTATTTTTATTTCTTGGCCCGTCTTATTTAGTCCATATCAGACGTCATTGTAATGCTGTTGCTCACTTTTTTGCCAAAACTCTTGGTGGGAGGAGAGGGACGCTCCCCACCATCCCAAACTATGGCTGATATGTTGTCTTCGGACATCCGTTTATAATGATATTTACTCGTTGGTTTCAAAAAAAAAAAAAGTGACCATTATGATAATGTACAAGACTAGAAAAACAATTAACATGTATTATAGATAGGGGTGGGCATTCGGGTTCGGGTATTCGGGTTTTACCCGAACCCGATCGGGTTCGGGTAGTTCGGGTCGGGTAATTCGGGTTATTTGTCGGGTATCGGGCCGATACCCGAATTTATTAATCGGGTCGGGTAGTAGTATTTATTACCCGAATAACCCGATCGGGTACCCGACAATTTTTTTTTTAAAAATTATTAATTTTGTACATACATTAAAATATATAATTACATATTTAGATATCAATATATAACTTGAGTGATGTTAAAGTTAAATAATATTTCGACTAATTTCTTATTTTAAGTGTATAATCAACAACTGATATTTTATATCAATGCATATATCATCATAAAAATTTAAAATATATTCTCAAAATTTTACAAATAAACATATAAAATATGTATATATTACATTTATTGAAAACAAAATATCCAAATATTGTAAGCGATATCCTATATATACAATTAAATGTAGTTTTGTTGTGGTGTTGACACATGTCCCACAATAATAATTACAATAAAAATAAATATAAATTAGAATAACTCAATTATAGCTTAGTTGTTAGTAAACAAACAACTATAAATAGTTAATATTTATATATAATTAACTCGTGCGTTGCACGAGTAATATTATTGAATTATAATATTTTTAGTCATATCTCAATTAAAAAATCGGGTACCCGACTACCCGATGTCGGGTACCCGAACCCGATATATACCCGACAAGCGGGTACCCGCCGTAAATCAGGTCGGGTTCGGGTAGTGAAAATTTTAAAAGAAACTACCCGAACCCGAACTACCCGATACCCGACTACCCGACCCGATGTCCACCCCTAATTATAGAAACTATAAATTTCTATACATCATCATCCACGTGTAAAAGATGAGCCGAGTTGCCTCACCCACTGAAGCCTATTACGAGCTTATGATTGGTTGAGTTTCACAATAATAGTATTATTATTATTGTTGTTAGCAGGCTTTATGAAAGATTTGAAACAAAAAATGGAGCTCCTTCAAATTCAATCAACAACATATTAGTCACACTCGAACCAAAATACGTATAACAAGACAACGACTGCATACCATACATTATTACAACTCACTTATATACTTTTATGTATTCATAAAATTGAAAGGGTCTAAGTATGAGATACTTCCTAGGACAAGTTCCAATGCTGACCACCTCTCATACTAAACTTCTTCAACCTTCCGAAGAACATAACTATTATAAGTACGATTTTGCCCTTCTGACTCCATCTCCCTGCGAATCCATAAGCCGCGTCTTTACAATAATACCCTTCGCTGTTTATCCTTCTCTCACAGCTGTAGCCCACTGAGAATCCGACATTTCCGTACGCACTGCAATAAAATTTAAATTAAATACAAATAAGTAATTATGACGCGTGCACAAATGATTGGATATCAAGATATGTGATGACGTGTCACCTGATCACTTCGACGACGACGTTTAGGACGCTGAAGTTGATGGGATCGCTTCTCATCTTTTCTCTCTCGGTGATGCAAATGAGGATTATGAATATTAAGAGGTAAGATAATTGGGAAAGCTTTAAATAAGTCCAAATATTTTCTTTTTTCTTTTCGTTTTTATTAGTCTTTTTGCCATCGATCGTCGAAATTTCGTCGTCTGCTTCGTCGGACGGTAAGAACGATGTGTACGGTGGGAGATACCTGGGAAAAAAAACGGTTTTTGATGTAAGATTTTAACATGTATGCGATTTTGGAAATAATTTGGGAAATAAATCGCAAAAAGTCGAAAATCCTAAGTGGCTGCTGACGTGGAATATTTTGCTACCCTACCTTGGAAGTTGGGCGCTGACGTGTAATATTTTCTACCCAAAGTATGATTCTTGATTTTATGTTGTCTCGAAAAATGATTGAATGCCCTAATTTGTTCCACAATATATTTATTGACCTAGATTCATGATTGTGTGTTACACAATAAGTTACGTCTCCCCTGTTATTCTATTCCAAGAAAATAGATCAAATCTTGCTTTTGATGATATCTATGAATAGTCAATCCATATAAATTTGGAATCTTATTCCGATACCCTAACAATTAACATTTAAAAGTAGAACATAACGCACAATCGAGAATAAACATTAGTGCCCATCTTCTTAGATTTAGATACTACATATTGAATTAATTTACTACGATACGATCTCATGACCCCAATTTATTCATCTCCAAAAAACGACACGTCAAGGTAGTAAAATATTCCATGCAAGGACGACCACATATAATATATATTCATGCGTAATTATAGTAATAAATAAAGAGCGAAAATCTAACCTAAAAGTCGTCAGTCAAGTCAACCCTATCTAAATCAAGTTGATGGTTTTGGAGTGGTAATCGATTTCTAATATGGTATCAGAGCAAGATCGATTCTGCTCACCGTCACCGTCATCCGATCAATATGTCCATGTGTTGAGATTATAAAAATTGCGGTTTGTCCCACATCGACAAATTCAAGCTCTTCGAGCTGCTATATATAAGAGGTTTTATCCTCCTATCACCAATTGGCTTTAGGAAGGACGCGGCGATTTCTAATAACTTATCTTTAAAAAATCAAGAAAATGGCTAAAAGTGGGAAAAAAGGAAAAGAAGACTCACATCATAAAGACAAACATGACCAAGACTGCCGACGAAACCTCAGAGAGATCGAACACGGACTCGCCCGCATGCCTGGAATTCACCACCTGAAACAAAGACCCGACGAATCGCTCGTAGCCACTCAGGCCGCCCGTCATCGAACCACGGTCCCACTCCAATGCGCAGAAGACGAACATCTGCACCGCCACGAGCCCGAGTACCGTAGCCGCGAGCCAGGCGGTTCGAACCCTAGTGAGCAGATGGTCGTAACTGTTGGAAATATAATATATGAATTAGAAAGCGATGCAAAAGTTAAAAGCTTTTTTGTAAAGTGGTCATTCAACAGTACCCCAGGCGGCTCGAGTTCTCAAGGATGTACTCGTACTCCTCCCTCCCAGTGCACCTCCGTAGGGCCCACACGGTTAGCCTTAGGCAGACTGGGTACATAGTGTTTCCGAGGAGGACGAGCGGGCCCACGACGAGGAGGATGCCGGGATATTTTCTGAAGGCCATCATGTTCTCGTTTGTGGGGACGAACCCGCAATTGACGAAAGTCGAGACGGCGGTGAAGACAGAGAAGGTGGAGACTCTCAGGCCCTTTTTCCCGAGGATTTGTCTCGCCGTCGGGATGGCGGTCAGGTAGACGGAGATCAGGGCGGACCCCGCTGAGTTGACGATGAATAGGTAGCCAATGGCTGTGAACATTAGGGTTCTGATCGATTTGTTGCGTTTTAGCGCATCTTTGTCGTCATTGTTGGCATATTCTTCTTCTCCTCCTCCTTCTTCTCCTTTCTCTTGTTCTGAGTTTGGACTTTCTTGCTGTAGGAAATAGATTATATATAAATATAAAATACGATGCCGTCCTCAAAAACTTAAACTTTTAGGTGAAGTGTTCATTCGGCACGCTCTAACTCAAAAGGGCCAAAGAGGCCTTGAGTGCGAATCCTTTCTGCCCATGTAAGAAAATGGGTTGGATAGTTTATATCAGCCTAGACTGAGAACACTCAATCCATTTAAGAAATACTCATCTAAGGCTGGATAGTTAAGAAATCAGCCTACATTGAGAAAAAGTATTTTAATATAAATTTAAATATTATGCAGTTCCTTAAACTTTTAAGTGAAGTTGATCATTCGACATACTTGCACAGATGCCTCGATTCTGTTACTACTACAAACTTGCCCTTGTCTGCTGCCCGGCCACCACCCTTGCCTTGCCCGAAAGTGAAGGCCGAGGATGGAAGTGAGTACTTCCCCGCCCAAAAACATGAATACGGTCAGCACGACGAGCTGCCCGTCTGAGAAGGCCTCCATCTCGACGGTCGACATGCTCGAGACCGTCACCGCCGAGACAGAGGTGAAGAAAAGGTCCGACGAGGGAATAATATTTCGATTTGTCTTCGCCTTCGAAGCTCTTAAGGCTAAAAAGCAGATAGAAGAGAGTGAGGCGAAGTATGAAAGTTGAACCCAAAAGGGACTAATTCTATGGAAGAAATAAAGGCGAGCGCGGACAACGTTTTTCATCCATGCAAGTGAATTGTGTTTTATGGATTGTTGTTGCTTCATTTTCATTTTCGAATGTTTTTTTTGTTGGAGTGTGGTGATGGCGATGCATGGGAGAAGCTAGGCTTGTTATATAGAACCCCAGGATATAGTGGAAT
Organism: Craterostigma plantagineum; assembly: GCA_027422505.1. Lineage (NCBI taxonomy): Eukaryota > Viridiplantae > Streptophyta > Magnoliopsida > Lamiales > Linderniaceae > Craterostigma > Craterostigma plantagineum. Next base: position 100,008 of record JAPQWV010000866.1, read on the forward strand.
ATTTTTTTAATATTATTATCAGTTTATTATTGTGACAAGGGAAAGAAATTCTGCCAAGCAACGTAGAATAAAAGAATTCTTATGTGGTTATTTGGAGATTGAGGTTATACTAATATACCAACTTTACAAGCTTACGAATCGCAAAATGGACAACTCGGGTGAATAGTGTACACGTTTTGAGTTTAAGTTTTAATGCATAAGAGTTATAGTCATTTTATGTCGATTTAAATGACAGTCTAATGTATAACCTAAGAAGCAACTATAGGCATCATTTTATGTCTAGATAGAATAATGCAAATAGTATTAGGCTTTACCATGTTTAATATCAAACTAATGTACATCTGTATGTGATGATCATAACATATGCATCCATCGCTTCTACGTGTATCATGCTACGAATATTACAATATTATATTTTATATGAAGTAAAACTGCATTCTTAAGGTAGAGGGTGTATTATGTTATAAGTTTTATATTTTTACTATATCTTTCATGTATGGGCTGATTTATTTGTTATATTAGCCTCGGTTGATTGTAAGAATTTGTAGTCCGAACCAACAGACAATAGTATTATTCCATGTAAATCGATCACTTATAAGTGTAGTCTTTTCATGTTAAAGATATTATAAATGTTCCTTTTCTTGAGAAAGTAAATATGTTTCACTACATCGATACGTGTACGGGACTATTTTTTCGTCAGTGAAATATAACATATATATATATATATATATATATATATATATATAAATAGAAATGCTCAAATTTGTAATAAATGGCCTTTCTGTTAGTGAAAGGTGACTCACAACATTATGTATGCTTAATGCTAGAAATTAACATGCTTTTAGGGAATCCATGAATGGACATAATAATGCCGATCATCGTGTCTGGAATATATATATATATATATATATATATATATATATATATACTATTTTATTATGGCAGAGAGCGTAGGTTAAATCGTCATAATTGGTCTGTCAATTTTTAAAAACAAAATAATAAAAATTGTAAAAAAACCGCCGACTATCTTTTCCTGTAAATCTAAACCGTCATAATTGGTCTCTATTTTACATTAATTTCATATTAAATTTTATTTGTCTTCTATATATTTAATATGATACACATGTATATGCACACAAATTTAAGTGTGGAAGAATTATACTAGTTTATATTATGAATTATCACTTCTCGTGCTCCTGCTTCAGTATATGTCGATGTTCCTTTGCCATGTAGTATAAATATTGTTTTGAAATATATATGATGAAACGTTGACATGATAGTCATCACTATAATCAATTTTCTTTATTGCAAAAGTCAATATAACAGCTGAAAAAAATAATTAGAATCACGCACACACACACGCACAACTTACTACATGGATCCATCTTTTTCGAAAGACATAATCATTGATTTCATTCTATATACAATCGACAGTATCTTTTTTAATCTTTCATCTACCCACTTGATGGTTTCATCTTAAATAGAGATTTCATTTCGAATTGAAAGTTTAATTGACTACTCCTATTTATCATATTAATGTTTTGCCTCATCAGAAATATGATATATAGGTTAGGTCTTACCGTCTTAGTGGGGGTACTTATTTATTACATAGGTATCTTTATTATGACATGGTAAGGATCGTGACATCCATTATATATGTAACACGAACTAATTCTCGCGCATGGAATAATTATTCATGATATATTATGTATCCTTATTCCTCATAAATTGATATATGATCAGTTAGTTAGTCAAGACATGATATATACTTTATTATGAGTAAATGTGAAGAAAAGATTTGTAATATAGCTAGATCTACAATTATCCATTGATCCGTTGTAAGTAGAAGAATTATCATATATTACATATGTTGTAAGTTAAATTTACACGTTGTTCGTCCACATAGTAATAAAATTAATGCGATAACAACCAAAGTGATTGATGATTAATTGGAATTTGGAGCCAATTACATGGCACTATCAATGTCATATATAGAGACGAGTATTAATTTAGATCTTTAATTACCAAGGTGCGCCAAAAAGTTCCCACTTATTTATCTTCATGCATATGTCGCATTATTTTATAATATCTTTGAATTCCTATTTCGGATAGTGTTTAATTACTTTTTAACCACTGATCCACCATTAGGAACGCTAACGTATTGACTGAATTCTCATTTATGGACGTAAACTTTATTTTAATATTCAAATAAAACTTAATCAACGATAATGCCTGTTCCCTTTTTTTTTTGTCAATTCAATATTATATTTATTTGTGGCCTGCGTTCGTTGATTCTCAATCTGTATACTATTATGCAATTCACCACGTTGCAATAATTTATCTTTTTCACCTTCCACAAAGTTGTAATTTAGTGACGATCTCTATAGATCTACAGCAATGCCGAAAGAAGCATTAAAATAAATAACGATCCATAAGTTGAATATAAACATTATTTGAATTCGATTAATTTAATGTAAGAAAATTCTTGAAACAACAATTTGCTGTTGTGAGCTCCACATTTACACACACACACACACAATCACTATTTTTTTATTATTAGTTGTCTCGTATAGATTTGATTAACCAATGATTAGTAAAGACTACTGTTGTAGTTAGTTGAAGACGATATCTATTAGTATATAAGGACAGTTCCCACTTTCTCAAACAGTAATAGTTGCAGGTAAGTTTTAATTATTTAATTTGACTCGGGCTATATTTTTCATTTTTCTTTCTCGTAACCTCAATAAAAATTGTAAGTAATATATTTTTTTTTGAAGGAGCTCATTTTACAGAAAATAATCAGCAGCCGATTGTAAATTAACTAGTCTCATCCTTACAGCGAAATCACGAGCAACAATAACGAGAATCAACCAACGACGAAAGCGAAAATAACACGCCAACTTTTAACGCGAAAAACCCAAAACGGGAAAAACCACGGGATCGCTCTCCCGACCCAAGGAAATAATCCACTATGATCCGGTCCGACGCTTACAACGGCAACAACTCCTCCTATTAAAATACTAATGTGTAATTACGAGAGTAATAGGGACATATATGTAAATTTCTATATATTGCCGTAAAAAAAAGAACGGTGCGTACAGTGTAACGAAGCAAGAAATAGAAATAGAAATTTGATTATTTTTTCTCTCGCTCTTTGATTCTCAGTTTTGACATGGTATCAGAGCCCGATTAACACCATAGATTTGCGGCTGTTATGAATCAAAGTAGTGATAAAGACGTTGAGGGATCTAACCCTAATTCCTTCGTAAACAACAATCGATCAGAAAATGATTCGATGAGTAATTCAATCGATTTTCAGTCTCCGCTCTATCTTCACCCATCAGACACGCCAAATCTTGACCTGGTAAAAGAGGTGTTGCAAGGATCAGAGAACTATAAGATTTGGAGCAGGGAGATCATGGTTGCACTGGAAGCGAAGAACAAGATAGGCTTCATCGATGGTTCTTGCCTACCTCCAAGCAACAATCAGGTATTAATTCAACAATGGAAGCGATGCAACGCTATGGTAAGATCATGGATTCATAGGTCTCTGTCTAGGGAATTGATACATGGAGTCGTTTACTGTGATTCGGCGCATTTAGTATGGCTGGATTTGAAAGAAAGATTTGATAAAGTAAATGGCGCAAGATTGTTCACCTTGTATAGGCAGATTAACACTATAAATCAGGGGTCTATTTCTGTCACAGAGTACTATTCGAAATTAAGACAATTGTGGGACGAGTATGATAGCTTAACTTCAATTCCCGCACAAAATGTTGCAAAGGAATATGTTGATCACTGCAATCAAATAAAGATGATGCAGTTTTTAATGGGTCTAAATGAGTGTTATGGAATCATTAGATCTCAAATATTGATGATGTCTCCTATTCCATCATGGGAGTGTTTTTGCAATGGTTTCTAATGAGGAGACGCAAAGGAGCATAAATATACATGCTTCTTTTGTGGACTCCTCAATTGCGTTGATGACTAACATGCCTTCTAGTAAGTCACAACAGGATAAATCTAACATCTATTGTGAAGTATGCAACATAAATGGCCACACAAAGGACAATTGCTGGAAAGTTCATGGATATCCTCCCAGCTATAGAGGTGGAAGAAGAGGAAGAAAGGGAATTGGAGGAAGGTTCTACAATCAAGGAGTTGGCAGATTTAACAATCAAAGAAGTGAATTTGGGCAGAGAGCAAACTCAACTGTGATAGGGCCTCAGAATCCTCAGAGCCAGCATGGACAAGTACTCAAAATCCCTCCATCAATGTACATCAGTACGAGCAGCTTATGGCGATGCTAGGAGGCATTGCAACTGCCACTCCTTCGAAAATGAACAACATGGCTGCTACATCACAAATTGGTAACACACCATATAATGTCTGTTTAAATGTATTACCTGTTGATTCTAATTCACGGAATTGGATCATAGACACTGGTGCAAACCAACACATGATCCATAATATCTTATTATATGATAACAACATGTTAAGTTCTATAACCAATGTGTCGGTCAAACTCCCAAATGGGAGGATTAGCAACGCAACTTGCTCAGGACTAGTCACATTGGGAAACGGTTTGGTCTTATCAAATGTACTATATGTTCCAGAATTTAAGCATGATTTGCTTTCATTATCTAAGTTGAGCAATGACTCTAATGTTGTAGTCACATTCTACCCTATGTTTTGTCTAATCCAGGACATATGGACTGGCAAGATAAGGGGGATTGGTAAACAGAAGAATGACTTATACTATCTAGAACATCCTTGGAACAGTAACAAGTTAGACTTACTTCATGATGTATCAAATAGATGTAATAATGACGGGGTTGTAGATCATGCAATGTCTAGTGTAGATGGAAATAATGAGATTAGTTTGTGGCATCAAAGATTAGGACATATGTCTTTTAGTAGGTTTGCATTTTTACCAAGCTTGGGACTGAAAATTTCAGAAATAAAAAAAATGCTGTTCAGTGTGCCCTTTAGCAAAACATGCTAGGTCAAAGTTTCAGAAAGATCACATTTTCAGAATCTATATTTGGCTTGATCCATATTGATATTTGGGGTCCTTATAAGGAGCTTACTTATAACAATGAGAAATATTTTCTTACTATTGTTGATGACTATTCGAGAGCTACTTGGTATTTCTAATGAAAACCAAGTCTGAAGCTTATAGTAAGATAAATTTTTTTTTACCTATGCCAATACTCAGTTCTCTGTTAAGGTTAAAAAGGTTAGATCAGACAATGCTTTGGAATTCTTCAATACTGAGTGCAATGAATTGTTTGACTTATATGGTTCATCCATGAAAGTTCATGTCCTTATACACCCCAACAAAATGGGGTAGTAGAGCGGAAGCATAGACATATCTTGGATGTGGCTAGGGCATTGAGATTTCAATCACATGTGCCGCTTAAATATTGGGGTGAATGTGTAACCACAGCCACCTATTTAATTAATAGGACTCCCACTCCTTTATTAAAGGGTAAGACTCCTTATAGTGTGTTATATAAAGAACCAAGTTATCGACACCTTAAGGTGTTTGGATGTCTTTGCTTTGCAAACATACTGCCTCAAAGTGATAAATTTGAGGTGAGATCAAAGGCTTGTGTATTGATGGGATATATGATAACTCAAAAGGCCTATAAATTGTTGGACCTTCGAACGAAGACAGTTTTTTGTGTCTAGAGATGTCATATTTCATGAAAATATATTCCCATTTGCGTTAGGAAAAGATAAGGTCAGTGACGTCTCTAATCTGCCTGAGCAAGATAACACACTGTTTTATGATGAGCTCGTTGCTCCATATCAGTTTCATAATGAAGCTTGTAAAGATGCATAGTCTAGTCAACATGAAATTGCTGAAAATACAAGTGTAGATCAAGATGATGTTAATAGGCAGGATGTGAAAGTAAGGAGGTCGAGCAGAGAGTCAAGACCTCCTTACTGGACCAAAGATTATATCTGTCCTTTAACCAATTGCTAATCAAACATCATCTACTAAATTTCCAATTTTTGATTTTACAAATTATGATAAAATCAGCCCTTCATACAGATCTTATGTTGCAGCTCTTAGCAGTGAAGTGATACCAAAATGCTATGATGATGCTGTAAAATCAGAAAAATGGTTGAAAGCTATGGAGGTAGAAATAAATGCATTAGAAATGAATAAGACATGGAAATTAGTAGACTTGCCAGTTGGAAAGAAGCCATTGATGTAGATGATATATACAATAAAGTACAAGTCTGATGGTAGTGTTGATAGATATAAAGCTAGACTCGTAGCTAAGGGTTACACACAAGTCGAAGGGATAGACTATAAAGATACATTCTCTCATGTTGTTAAGCATGTCACCATTAAAATAGTAGTCACCATTGCAGCTAAGAATGATTGGCCGATTTGGCAAATGGATGTCACTAATGCATTCTTCAAGGAGATTTAGAAAAGAGGTATATATGATTGTTCCTCCTGATTTTAGAACTAACAATGCAGGTCATAGTACGAAGGTGTGCAAGTTACATAAGCCTCTTTATGGCTTGAAGCATGCCTAGAGACAATGGAACCATAAGTTCACCTCAACAATGAGTAAGAATGGTTTTATACAATCTAAACATGATTATTCTCTGTTTATCAAAGAAAGGGGGAGAAGTATTGTTATTCTTTTAGTATATGTGGATGACATACTAATAACAAGGAATGATGAATTGCTGATTTCAGAAACTAAGATATTTTTGAATAATGCATTTTTTATGAAAGATTTGGGTGAGCTTAAGTATTTTTTAGGCATCGAAATAGCTAGATCTAATAAGGGTATTTGTCTTCATCAAAGAAAATATGTAATGGAGTTGTTGAGTGAGACAGGAATGCTGGGATGTAAGCCTCTCGCAGTGCTAGTGGAACAGAATTTGAAGCTGCTTGACATCAGAGCAGGAACTACAACTGTTGAGAGCAAAGAACATACCCAAACCTTTATAGCAACTACAGATTTTGATCCGGAAGCGAAGGATGTTACATTCTACCAAAGAATTGCAGGTAAATTGATTTACTTATGCATTACTAGACCTGATATAAGCTATGCAGTTCAGATTTTGTCTCAATTCATGGATAAACCAAGAAAATCGCACGTTGATACAATGTACAAGGTGTTGAGATACTTAAAGGTAGACCAAGCATTGGCATTTTATTAAGTGCTGACAAAAATTTGAAGGTGAAAGCCTTTTGTGATGCGGATTGGGCATCATGCCCTTTATCGAGAAAATCTCTAACCGATTATGCTGTATTCTTGGGAGATTCAATTATCCAATGGAGGACAAAGAAGCAGGGCACTGTGTCACGAAGTTCGGCCGAAGCGGAGTATAGAGCACTTGCAATGGTGACAGCTGAAATTGTATGGATCCAAGGCATTCTAAAAGAGCTTTGAATAAATAACCATGAGCGAGTGAATGTTTTCACAGATAGTAAGTCAGCTATGCATATTGCGGCTAACCCGGTCTTCCACGAGCGAACAAAACATATAGAGGTGGACTGTCACTTCGTACGAGATAAAGTCTTAGAGAAACTGATCTCAATTTACCACCTGCCTTCAAGCAAGCAACCAGCTGATATCTTAACTAAAGCGTTGGGAAGATCACAGTTTGAATACCTGTTGTCCAAGTTTGGTGTCATTGATATTTATAGACATCAAACTTGAGGGGGAGTATTAAGATACTAATGTGTAATTACGAGAGTAATAGGGACATATATGTAAATTTCTATATATTGCTGTAAAAAAAAAGAATGGTGCTGTACAGTGTAACGAAGCAAGAAATAGAAATAGAATTTGATTATTTTTTCTCTCGATCTTTGATTCTAAGTTTTGACACCTCCCGAGAACGTCTAGCAGTAATCAACCAAGCCAACAACACACCGAATCACTACACCAGAACGTCTCGGGGTAATCAACCAAGCCAACAACACACCAAATCACTACACCAACTAGAGGATCAAGTACAACATCGAGTTACGAACTCGGAATACAACAATCCTCGAGCTACAAGCTCGGGATACACGAGGGGGTCAAAACGAGTTACCACCAAGGAATGGGAAATCGAACGATCTGAAGTGGTGGATGCATAGAGCACGTCGAGGTGACTCTTCTTCTGAAATTTCGGCAAAATCCGAGCATCGGATCGTCCGGATCGAAGCTTTTCTCTCCTCATTCTTTTCTTCTTTTTCTCCCCTTTTCTCCTCTGCTCGTCGCTGTGTGCATGTGTGTGTTACATGTTTTTTTTATTTTACATAATACTATATACATAGTAATTGGGCCACCCACCAATGGACTGTACCCAATAACCTCCCCCTCCGGCTCATACGGTGGGCTCAAGCAAGCCCACTTTCCGCCGACAGGTCTTGAGCTTCTCCTTCGGCAAAATCTTCGTCAACATATCTGATCCATTCTCGCTCGTGTGTACCTTTGCCAAATATAATTGCTTCGACTCGAGCACATCTCGAATCCAATGGTATCTGACGTCAATATGCTTGGATATCGAATGGAGACGAGTTCTTGGACAGGTGGATGGCACTCTGACTATCGCTGTAAACAACATACTTGTCCTTCCGTAGACCAAGTTCTTCGAGAAACTTCTTCATCCACAAAGCTTCTTTGCAACCTTCCGTAATTGCAATATACTCGGCTTCTGTGGTGGATAGTGCAACACACTTCTGCAACTTAGATTGCTATGGCACATCTCCCCCTGCAAAAGTCATCAAAAAACCTGAAATAGATTTTGTGGAGTCAATATCAACTGCCATGTCTGAATCAGTATATCCAACTAGCATAGGCTCTCCGATGCCAAAACACAAACACGTCTTGGAGTCCCTCTGAGATATCTTAATATCCACTTTACGGCTTTCCAGTGCTCTTTCCCCGGATTAGAGAGAAAACGGCTAATTACACCAACGACATGTGCAATATTGGGTCGAGTACAAACCATGGCATACATCAAACTACCGACCGCAGACCGATAAGGAACTCTGCTCATGTCGGCCTTCTCTTTCTCACTTTTTGGGCATTTCTCAGATGACAATATGAAATGACCTACAGGTGGAGAACAAACCGCCTTGGCTTTACTCATATGAAATCTCTCGAGAACTTTCTCAATATAGTCTTCTTGAGATAACCATAGCTTCCGATTTTTCCTATCACGAGAAATCTTCATGCCGAGAATTTTCTTCGCTGCTCCCAAGTCCTTCCTCGCAAAAGACTTGCTCAATTCTCTCTTCAACGCCACAATCTTGCTAGTATCATGGCCTATAATCAACATGTCGTCAACGTACAAGAAAAGAATAATAAAATCGTCATCGGAGTACCTCTTGACGAATACACAATGATCCGAAGAGGTTCTGGTGTACCCGTGACTGGTCACAAAAGATTCGAACTTCTTGTACCATTGACGTGGAGCTTGTGTACAAACTCTTGTTCAACTTGCAAACAAGATGCTCCTTTCCCTTGACTTTGAATCCCTCGGGCTGCTCCATATAAATGTCTTCTTCAAGGTCACCATGAAGGAATTCAGTCTTCATGTTAAGTTGCTCAATCTCCAAGTTCAAGCGTGCCGCCAAACCAAGAGCAACTTGGATCGGGGACATCTTCACCACCGGTGAGAATATATCTTCAAAGTCAATGCCTTTCTTCTGACCGAAACCTTTCATGACCAATCGAACTACCTTGGTCGAGAATTATTTTCTTCATTTTTCAATCGATAAACCCATCGATTCTTGAGAGTTTTCTTTCCTCGGGGTAGCTCTACCAAATCATAAGTGTGGTTATCATGGAGAGATCGCATCTCTTCCACCATAGCTTTCGTCCACTCGTTCTTGTAGTCAACAAAAATTGCGTCTTGGTAATCCTCAGGCTCTCCTGCATATGTCAGCATCACGTACTCATCTGAAGGATACCTCGTAGATGAACGATGCTCCCTGGAAAATCTTCTCAACTGAGGTTCAACAGAAGGTTCTTCGACAGCTTCATCAATAGGTTCCGCTGGCTCAACATCAACATCGCCTATAGGATTCTCACCGTTGCCGACACTGCTAGATTCAGGAACATCTCCCCCTTGATCGGGATATGCTACATGTACAAGAGGTGGACCTAAATTAGGAAGATCACTGTTGGAATTTTTAGTTGACTTCTCTGTCTGAATGTCTCGTATGCACTGGTCTTCAATAAACAGAGCATCGCGGCTTTTGATAAGCTTCTTCTGTGCGGGATCATAGAACCTGTATCCGAACTCATCTAGCCCATAGCCGATGAATATACACGTCTGGTCTTCACATCAAGCTTTGATCGCTCGTCTTTCGGATGTGAACAAAGGCTTTGCACTCAAACAAGCGCAGATGATCATACGAGACTTGCTTTCCCGACCAAACCTTGTCTGGTACCTCAAATCTCAAAGGAACACAAGGTGTGAGATTTAAAACATGGACAACTGTATTTAACGCCTCACCCCAGAAAGAATTCGATAACTGCGATTGTGATAGCAAACATCTCACTCTCTCAATCAGTGTTCTATTCATCATCTCAGCTAAGCCATTAATTGAGGTGTCTTCGGAGTTGTCTTTTGATGTCGAATACCGTATCTCTTGCAATACTCATCAAAAGGACCACTATATTCACTTCCGTTGTCTGTCCGAATACACTTGAACTTTTTTTGGTCTGTCTCTCCACCAATGTGTGAAACTGCTTAAAACATCTTGCACTTGGTCCTTGGACTTCAGCGTATAAGCCGAGATCTTCCTCAAATGGTCATCGACAAAAGTAACAAAATACACAGCACCACCAACTGTTCTTGTTTTCATAGGACAACAAACATCAGAGTGAATTAGATCGAGTGTACCTGATTTCGGTGAGTGACTGATGTTCTTGAACGCGATTCGTGTCTGCTTTCCAGCCAAACAATGATCACATCCTCGTAATGAAGGATTCTTCACGCCAGATAGAAGATTCTTCTTGGCTAGTATCATCAGTCCCTTTTCGCTCATGCGACTGAGTCTATTATGCCAAGGCTCCGTCGCGCCACCATCGTCGATAGCATTCAAGGTTGAATCTGCAATCTTTGCTTGCGTCACATATAGCTCAGATGAAGTCTTCTCTCCTTTCGCACGATCAAGGAGCCTTTAGTGAGCTTCCATTTTCCATCTCCAAAGTGGCTGTGAAACTTTCATCGTCGAGATTTTCAGTGGACATCAAACTCATGCAAAGTTCTGAAACATGCTTTACGGCCTTCAAATCAATGTATTGCCGTTCTTCGCCTGCAACCGCATGTCGCCGATATCGATGGCTCTAGCAACGCCATCGGTTCCCATAATAACTCCTCCAAAACCTCCAGAGGTATATGAGGTAAAGAAATCCCGACGCGGTGTAGCATGTACCGTAGCACCGCTATCGATCACCCAACTAGTCTCGTGACTAGTTAGATTAACATCATCGTCGTCGCGCACAACAAAGAAATCTGCCGTGACTGCGGTTACCTTGTCAACTTTATCAGCATCCGTCTTTTGATGATCTTGACTCTTCGCATTCTTGTTCTCTCTCAGGAACTTTCGACAAACTCTTTGAATGTGCCCCTTCTTGCCACAATAATGACACTCAATTCTAGCATACTTCCCAGACTTACTCTTACTTCTGCTGCGATCACCTGAGCCTCGACTCTTGCTCCTCCCCCTATTCTCTGTTACTAGGACATCGGACTGTGAAGAAGAACCTTGTGACTTTCTTCTCATTTCTTTGTTGAGTACGCTGCTCTACACCAATTCCATCGAACAAATTCCATTTGGAGTCGAATTAGACAACGACATCCTGAATGTCTCCCATGAGTCTGGCAATGTACCAAGAAGCCACAAACCCTGCACTTCATCGACGAACTTGATTTCCATTCCAGCTAGCTGATTAACAATTCCTTGGAATATATTCAAGTGATCAGACCTGCTCCATAAGGTCCTCGCATGTTTCTCATCGCTTATGTGGTTGAGAACATTATCGTCGACCTGCTGTCGAATAAAGCCGCAAACCGGGCGATGGATCAACTCCCATTCCTTGTCGCTTTTATCTTGCGGCTTCTCCAAGTTGAACACCGGTGAATAATAATCTTGACATATAAACGATCCTCCATCTTCCTTTTCCAAATATGATAGTTCGACCCGTTCAACATAACCATCCGACTAGAATTGCCCTCCATGGCTTCGAACACGGCACCACAACACAACGCTCTGATACCACTTTGTTGGGATTGTCGAAATCACGAGAATCAACCAACAATGAAAGCAAAAATAACACGCCAACTTTTAACGTGGAAAACCCAAAACGGAAAAAACCATGGGATCGCTCTCCCGATCCAGGAAAATAATCCACTATAATCGGGTCCGACGATTACAACGGCAACAACTCCTCCATAGAACGTCTCGCGGTAATCAACCAAGCCAACAACACACTGAATCACTACACCAACTAGAGGAGCAAGTACAACATCGATTACAAACTCAGAATACAACAATCCTCGAGCTATAAGCTCGGAATACACGAGGGGGTCAAAACGAGTTACCACCAAGAAATGAGAAACCGAACGATCTGAAGCAGTGGATGCGTAGAGCACGTCGAGGTGACTATTCGTCTGAAATTTCGGCAAAATCCGAGCATCGGATCGTCCGGATCGAAGCTTTTTCTCTCCTCATTCTTTTCTTCTTTTTCTCCCTTTTTCTCCTCTGCTCGTCGCTGTGTGCCTGTGTGTTATATGTTTTTTTTTACATAATACTATATACATAGTAATTGGGCCACCCACTAATGGGCCGGACCCAATATTTCGTCGTAAAATTGGTTGTATATTTGTGATGTGTGTTGGAGATACTCTTAGACTTGTGGACACTGAATAACTTATTTGCTATACAACTTTGTTTAAAAAATTATCTTATAAATAAAAAATCCCTTATTTTATATATTTGATATTGATAAAACCTAATTATTTTACTAAATCGTATCAGTAGTAGTACTGTCAAACGGGCCGGCGGGGCGGGGCGGCCCGTAGCCCGCCAAAGCCCGCCAGTGGCGGGGCAGGCGCGGGCGCGGGTAAGCCCGCCTCCTGGCGGGCCTGGAAATTTAAGGCCAGGGGGTAGCGGGCCTGGCGGGCTTAGCCCGCCAATTTCAAAAAAAAATAAGAAAAATAAATAAAAAATAAGAAAAAGTAATAGAAAATATAAGAAAGGAAAAATAATTTAAAAATAGTAAAAAATAAATAAAAATAAAGAATTTAAGTTGGAAAAAAATATATAATTTTTATAATCTTTTTACATTTTAATTTGTTTATGTTATTAATTATCAATTATAGCTAAAAATATAAAAAGAGCATCTAATTTATTTATAAATCTTATATTTTAAAATAAAAATATAATATTTAATTTTCGGACGGGCTTACCCCGGCCCGCGCGGGCATGAGGGCGGCCCTAAAAATTAGGTCGACTCATTAGCTCACTTTTCAAAGCCCATAAATGATTTAGAAGCTCACTTCAAATATAGCCTAACTTATATAATGAATGTAATCGTTCCATATAAAGAATTTAAATATAATCGTTCCATATAAAAAATTTAAATACTTACCTAGTTTTCATCGCAAAGATAGAAAGCCAATTTTGTTTCCATTCAAATGTCAATTTCAATTAGGAAGGACAACTGATGAAAAGTACGTACTATTATATAGGGTATATTACATTTCAGACCCCATTTAAGTTTTTAAAATTGGATTCAGGCGCCCTGTCAATATATAATTTAGTTTTAAGAACCTGATTTCTGCAGTACCACTTCATTGTTCTGCAGTACCACTTCATTGTTCTGCCGTAAAAAAATAATGAAGTTGTACTGCACAACAATGAAGTGGTACAGTAGAAATTGGACGAAAATGAAAATTTTCTAGAACCTGACCCCGACCCAAAATGAATTTCTACCCCTAATTTAATATTTGGTCAGGTAAATGAGTAGCCGACTTTTGTATGAGTGAACGTTGCTGGAAAATATTCCAAAAGCGCAAAGCATAGTTATTCTAAGTCAATGTCGTGTGCACTAGGCCCGTTGTCTTTACAATATAATTTTATGATTGATATTTTGTTGCTTATATAATATAGTACGGATTAAAAGTTTGAAAAATGGAGTTGCCTTCACTATTCATAATAATCTGATCATGGATCATAAAATTGTACAACATATTAACTTTTCACACGTGCCAGAGAAACACTAATAAACGCCAGTGGAAGAAAAATAAGTAAGCGACAAGCAAAACATGCATATGATACCACTGAAGAACAGCAACAAAAGAAGTTGAGGACAAAAGCACACATTATATTATACAACAAATGGTATGCCTATTTTTTTATTATTACTTATGTATATATCCTGCAACCGTTGTAATATCGTCATATCCATCAAAGCGCGTGACAGAAGATGTTGTATTGCATCATGCATGCATGGTAATAATTACTAGCTATTTTCCCGGCGAAATAAATTAAACAAAAAACAGCCATTTTTCAGAAGAGATGCAAAGATACGACGTTTTATGGATCCACGCTTTGGCACCACAAACGAAGAAGAAGAAGAAGAGAACGACTTGTTGTCTGAAATAGGGTTTTTAATCTCCATGTATCTTCGAATCTACTGAGCAGAAAACCTAAACTTTGGGGGTTTGAAGATTTGCGATGATCAGAGAAAATAAATGTTCTCTATAAGTTTTTGTTGCTTCGACTAAACAGACGACATATATGTATGTATATATATAATAGAATCGTCTCAACTGCAGTCGACGATAAGTTCCGTGAAGCTTCCTAAGCAGCACACCTTAAACTTGTCGGTGACGTAGGACTTCAACGCTTGACTTTGTAATGGATTCTTTGGTTACTAATTCGCATCGGCGACATCAACTTAATTATTATTTTATTTGGCTTTAAAAGTATCAAATTCTATATATAGTTTATTTCTCCACAAGTTCGACAATTAAGTAGCACCCATATACAAATTATTTTTATATGTAGCTCGCAACATAACTTTATTAAACAAATTCGGCTTTGGTTTATGTTATTTAAAATAGATCGTCTAATTAAATGAATTACAAATTAACTTTTTTCAAAAGTTTGCGAGAAATAACCCTTATCGGCCGGCCTTTCGAATAAAATATTAAATTCTTAACCCACCGAACAAGTCTAGATCACGTGGGCCCACACTTATTTGAAGTGCGGTGAGTTTGGCTATGGTCTCATATCATACGCGATGGAGAGATTAAGTAACACGTAACTTTTGTTAAGACTTTTAATTTCCAAACTATTAATAATAATAAAGTTTGATATAATCAAGCAAAGCAAATAAGAACTAACCTGAATCCATATGCTTTAATCTTGATATCTTCGACGAGTGTGAATGCCTTCTTATTCTTATCTCTGCTTCCTACTTTATTTATATCTCTGATGATTCAACTAAGAACTGACCCCTTCTATAGTTAATGAAGAGATACGAAAAGCCATGTCAATTTAAAATGGTAGTTATTTTCAGCATACATGTCTCTTTCTAAAGGTTGTATGTTGAAGAGATTGATATTAAACATTATACCTAATCTTTCATATTTAATACCATCATATTAAATTATTATATATAATTAAAGTTTATATTACATGAGTCATTATAATAACAATCTCCCACTTGCTCGTAATCAATTGACAATTCAATAAATATAGTGTGCACTATTATGAATCCTCAATCATTCATAATTGAATAGAAATATCGAATCATAGTGTCATATGTTATTGAGCCACATGATTCCTTCTTTGTCTATAATGATGATTGCTTTTAACTTTTAACTTTGATATTATTCACTAGAAGAAAACCATGTATACTCCATATATACAACAAAACTTTTAATTGAATTCACAAGAGTTTATAACAATAATATGAGCAAAATACGTCATGATATTATTCTATCAGGGATTGTCCGTAATACCCATCCGTTGAACATGGCCAATAACTTGGGTGCTATTTAGTTAGTGGATCCGCTATCATCAAATTTCTATTAATACGCTCAATCGATACCTTTTGTTTTGAACTTCTTCTTTGACAACTAAGTATTTTAACTCAATGTGTTTCTCTCCCTTTGAGTACTTGTCATTCTTGGAGAAGAATAAAACAGCAGAATTATCACAATAAATCCATAGGGGTCGATCTACATTATCAATTATAGCTAGTCTCTGTATGGAATTCCGCAACCATAATGCATGATAGCCTCAAAGGATGCCACAAGTTACCTCCATAGTGGAAGTAGCAATTATAGATCCACTTTTCCATGAAGCGCTCATCCCGCCATTAGAAACACATAACCAAAAGTAGATTCCTCGTATCTACGCACTAGTCTGAATTCGAGTATCTTGCAATTCGAGGTGATTTGACCTCTTGTACGTGAGCATGTAGTCATTGGTACATGTAGATATCTAAGTACTTTCTTGCAGTTTTTCAATGATCTATTCGGGATTACTTTGATATTGACCCAACATCCCAACCGCAAAACTTATATCCTGCCTTGTGCAAGTTTGAGCATACATCACGCTTCCGACAACAGGCGCATAAGGAATAGATTCCATTGCATTTTGTTCCAATCCATTTTTAGGACATTGCATTGTACTGAACTTATCCGCTTTTTGAATTGGAACTATACTTGAGGAAACATTTTTCGATATGAAATATCTCTAATATTTTCTTAATATTGGCTTTTTGGGATAATCTAACAAACCTTCTATCACGAAATATTTCAATTCCTGTCACATATGATGCTTCGCCATATCTTTCATTTCATATTTCTGAGAGAGAAATTTCTTCACATCATATAACATGGCAACATTATTTGTAGCAAGAAGAATATCATCAACATATAAAACTAATATAATAAACTTACTCCCACTGATCTTCATATAGATGCACCTATCTAGTGCTCTCTATAAAACCATATGATGTAATGATATTATTGAACTTAATATACCATTGTCGGGAAGCTTGTTTCAGTCCATATATTGACTTCTTAAATTTACACACAATTCGAATTTTCTGTAGTCAAGAATCCTTCTGGTTGGTCCATATAAATATCATCTTCTAAGTTACCATTTAGAAATGCAGTTTTCACATCCATTTGGTGAAGCTACAAATCACAATGAGCTACCAAAGCCAAAATTATTCTCAAAGAATCCTTTTTTGAAACAGGAGAAAAAGGTTTCTTGTAGTCAATGCCGTCCGTTTGAGTGTATCCTTTTGCAATGAGTTGGGCTTTATATCTTTCAATATTGCCTTTTGAGTATCGTTTGGTCTTGTAGACCCATTTACAACCGACTCTTTTTGGACCCTTTTTGGCAACTCAACTAATTTCCAAACTTGTTATTATCCACTGATTTCAACTCTTCTTTCATAGCATTAATCCAATTTTCAGAATTACTGCATTCCATGGCTTGTTCAGCTGGATCTTTTTGATGCTTAAATCACATTCATGTTCAAGTGAATAAATTACATAATCATTAGAAATAGTCTATCGTTTCTGCCTTTCGGACTTTCTTAAAGCTATATCTTGTGGCATCACTTGTTCGTTTACGATCTTTTCAGCAACCGCCGGTTTATCATTGACGCCTTATATTCTAAATTCTTAATACCTACCTAAATTGCTATTTAATCGTGATATAGCTAATGGATCAACAACATGTGTAGAAAGTCTGGTGTGGGAATTTCATCCTGAATTTCATGTATTTATATTTTTCGTGGTTCTTCACTCCACTAACTTGACAATTCTCAACCGAGCATTACCAGACTCAAGATCCTCATACTATGGTTAGGACAATAAAATCTGTATCCTTTCGACTTTTCAGGATAGCCGATAAAATAACTAGTAATGGTTCTTGCATCAAGCTTTTTTTCATGAGATTATATATCCTCACTTCTGCTGGACAATCCCAAACGTGAAGCTACCTTAAACTAGGCTTTCTTCCCGTCCACAATTCGTAAAGAGTCTTAGAGACAGACTTACCTGGATTCTGTTTAGCATATATCCAGTAGTTTTTCAGTGCGTATATCCATAATGACAAGGTACAGAACTACTTCTTAGCTACTCCTAACCATATCCATAAGAGTACGATTTTGTCTTTCAGCCACACCATTTTGTTGTGGTCTACCAGGCATTGTATATTGTGCACAAATACCTCGACTTCAAGGAACTTTGCAAATGGACCTGGACATTGTCCATTTTCATAAAATTTGCCATAAACTTCACCACCTCGATCAGATCTCACAACTTTAACCTTTTTATCTAGTTGCCTTTCCACCTCATTAATGAACACCTCTAGGATGTCAACTGTTGAGATTTTTCATGCAACATATACACGTAACAATACCGTGAGAAATCATTAATAAATGTGATGAAATATTTTTCACCACCCCAAGATGGTGCGTCAAATGTACCACAAATATCAGTATGTATAAACTGAAGTTGTTCACTACTTCTTACGCTCGGATATTTCGATATATGTTTAGTTTGTTTCCCTTTAATACAATCTATACATATTCCAGTCACTAAAATTCAATTGAGGTAATATTTCATTTTTCATTAACCTCGTCACTCTTTCTTTGGATATATGACCTAATCTTTGATGCCAAAGAAAAGAAGAAGATTCATTACGGGTACTACCTTTATTTCCAATACTGTACTCAACGTGAAACAGGGATTCTGCAAATGCAGCATTGAGATTGAAACGGTATAAACCATCAATCAAATTACCACCCCTAATATTTCATGCCTTTATATAATAAAAACATTAATTTCAATCTTAAAATTATACCCTAAACAATCTAACTTTCCAACAGAAATTAGTTTCTAGAACACTCATCAACTACAAACACTTTTCTAGATCTAGATTACAACCATTATCTAATATCAATCTATAAGTTCCAATTCTTCTATATATCAATCTATAAGTTCCAATTCCTTCTATTCGCGCATTCACTCTGTTTTCCATGTGTAAGAACTTCTCATTTTCGTTTATGGGCTGGATCGAAAGAAATCCCTGTAAAACATGTGATACGTGAGTAGTTGCACCAGAATCCAACCGCCAAGTGTTATGAGGCACTTCTACAATATTTGATTCAAAACATACAGAAATAAAGTATGTACCTTTCTTTCGAACCAAGCCTTTCTTTTCAGAAAATTCTTTTTCAAATGTCCAATTTTCTTGCAAAAGAAGCATTTGTGCTCCTTATGAATCTTACCCTCCTTGTTCTTTAATGAGTTTTCCTTTCCTTTTGCTTTTAGCTTTGCTAGTGCTTCCTCCATCGTGAACAGTAAGGTGAATGGAGTCTTCCTTCATTTTCTTTAACCTTCCCTCCTCTTGAATTAACATGCTTTAATTTCTTGTAAGTTCCATTTTTCTTTGAAGGTGTTATAGTTCACCTGGAACTGACCAAACTCAAGAGGAAGTGAGTTTATGATAAACTGAACTAAGAAAGTTTCACTCACATCCATCTTCATTGACTTTAGCTTTGATGCCAGATTTGCCATATTTGTCACATGCTCGTGAATGGGCTGCGACCAATCAAATTTCTTGGTTGTCAGCTCACTCACTAAAGTGCCCACAATAGACTTGTTTGCAATGTCTGATCTCTTTCACTCTCGTCATAAATTCCCGTGCGTCTTCCGTTACGTGCATTGATGGCTTGACATTTTCAGCCATCGTCATTTTCATCAAGTTTAAGCTTAACCGATTGGATCTTTCCCATTCATCATAGGATGATTTTCGGCTTCCGTATATCCTCCATGATAGCTGCAGGCTTTTGCTCAGTCTCTAATGCTAGGTTCAAATACATTTCACCAAGTTGAAACTTGATTTCTTCGGACCAATCAACGTAGTTTAGCCCATTGAACATGACGATGGAATTGCCCAATGCAAACACATTATTAGTTGCTGCGGACAACGAATAAGCTCACATATATTCATTGAAATAGATTCAAACAAAATAAAACTATAAGTATACATTAGTGGGTGTTTGTTTTGGTGATCCTCCAAAACATCACTGTGATCCTTGAATCACTTCCTACACCGCGTTTGTTTAGCGTGGGTGATGAGCCATCACCGTAATGTGGATCACCGAGGTGTTCAAAACGTGTGATATTCAACCTTTTGGATCACCCCCAAAAAGCAGGGTGATCCTCCATCACCGTGATTGGGTGATATTTTCAATATTTCTTGGGACAAAACTATCTCTTATCTTTTACATTCATTCCTTGTGTACCCTTACCCTTATTTTAAATTACATAACTAACATATTGAAATCTTAAAAAATTTATATTTAATGCTTAAAAAATAAAAGGATTATGTTGAAGGATTATAGAAAATACTTATAATTCATAATTGATTAATCTATTAAAGCTTAAAAGAATAAATAGTTTATATTGAAGAATTATATAAAATACTTATAATTAACAGGGGTTAAACATCTATTTTAAAGCCTAAAAATATAATAATTCTATTGATGAATTATGTACATGCTTATAATTATGCCTAAACATAATACTTGATTTTCAAATATTAATAATTATCACGTTAAATATAACCTTAAATGAACATATTAAAACACTTTACTAAATAATATACATAGGTTAAATAGACATTTAAACTACATAATATACATAAGGTTAAATAGACATTTAAACAGCATCACCTAGACACCACTGCGATTAAACAACACAATATTCCAATATCCACATTGATATGCAAAATGAAATATCACCTCAAACAAACGAAGCGATGACTTGTCACATTGATCTACATCACGGTGATATCCACATCATGGTGTTGTGAGTATCACTGTGATGTTGGATCACCAGAAACAAACACCTCCTTAAGTTCATCTTTGGATGATACTTAAACAAATAAATATAACAATAATAATGCTAAACTAAAATACTTAAATAGATAATCAATCATAGATATGCATGTTATCTTTGGATATACAAACATAAATGATTATTAATATATCTCTTTACTTTCATTAACTTCATGCATTAATCCACCTTTGGGTGAACTTCTAGCTATTAATGATCTCGTGTATTCATTTCTTTAATAGCATCATATGAACAATCGATAAAACTTTATTTAAAAATGAACTTAAACTAGGTCACGTTGGCAACCCACAGGTTTAATTCACAGTAATAAATACAATATATAGCCAAATACAAAATCTGAAATTCATATTTTTCATCCGTTATGTACATATGCATAGATAATAAATTTTGCAAGGTGTCATGTCGACTTTCCTAATCAACATGTATTGCCCGTTTTATACTAATGAATGTGTTAGTCAATGCATTTATCAAATGATGAGTTGCATATATCATGTCATTTAAACAAATTATCAAACATAAATATTTGCAGATAACAGCCACATAAATTATATTTAGCCATGGGCTTTCGTACGATTCTTATGACTTTCTTAATATCGTTCATCGTAACTTTAATGTGTAAGTTTCGTGAAGAGACAACGTCCTAAAAGTTATTAGGTCTTGCAGAAATACCCAACAATTTAGTCCCCCGATAATGCACAAATCGTATTCATAGAGCAATTGAATCAAATAACAAATCATATTCATATGAGCAATTGAATCAAATAACACCACTGCCGGCTAAATTTCCGTTTCACAAAATTATATTACGAAAAGAAGACGAGTTCATGCACAGAATCAAGTTAACATCGTAATACCTATTTAGATACACTGTCGTATGTCGCGAATAAATTTCATATCATTAACAGAATACTCGGTCATACATCATGTACACAAAAATACCAATCATGATAAATCAAAAGTATTATAAAGGCACTGATACCAACAGTTAGGCTTTTAATTTCCAAACTATTACTTAATATTTAGAAACCCCAGAATACCATATTACAGATTTGATTTGATCAAGCAAACCAAATAAAAACTAACATGAATCCATATGCTTTAATCTTGACATCTTCGACGGGTGTTGAAATGACTTCTTATTCTTCTCTCTGCTTCCTTGACTTTTATGTATATCTCTGATGATTGAACTAAGATACAAGAGCCCTTTTTATAGTTAATGAAGAGATGCTTACGAAAAGCCATGCCTCTTTAAAAGGGCATGTCTTTTCAACATATATGTCCCTCCTAATGGGTGTATGTTAAGGAACAGATTGAAAGGATATTAAACCTTATACCTTAATCTTTAATATTTAACCATCATATTAATATATATAATATAGAATATTATATTACATGAGTCATTAATAATATAACAACTTATTTCTTCCAATCTTTTCTGTGGTGTTAGGAATATAATATTTTTTTACACTCATTATTTAGTCTCATACTTCAAAATAAAATATTGCATTCGGCGTTATCGGCTTGAGTCGAAAACTTGACATTATATATACTAGTGCTCTTTGCAACACTCAATTGTGCATATATATAAATATATATTTATTTGATTTGAATAGTTAGTTGAAACTATATGAATTTAATTATGTATATAAAGTCATAAAATTAGAGGTAATAATTAAATTAAAAATAGTAATTAACTAAATAGTGGGCGATTTTTAAAATTTATTATTAATTTTATGAAATTGACAGACGATAGGACAATTTGTAGCTACCTCTCATTAATAAAATAGAACAGATTACGTTGGCGTTCTTATTCCATGCAAAACCCGTCAACAACATTTTAAGTAAATTGGCCAACTTTAGGCTCATTAGGCCCACTTTCTCAAACAAATTTTTTTCACAGTAAATTTCTATTGCATTGCATTGCATGTCAACTTTGTGTCTACTGTTTCAAGTAACAAGCCTACTACGAATGTTTATTACGATATTATGTGGATATATATTATATAGAGTGGTGATAAAATAAGGATGGAATAAATAGTAGATTGATGGAATAAATAGTAGATGTATATTATTTATATTGGTGGTTAAACAAATGTGATTATTTTATGATGTCATATTTGCCTATAAATGGGCACCTTAAGTTTTATTGTAAAATACAACTTAAGTATTGGAATTATTCATACTTTCTCTCTCTAAATATTTCTCTTTATAATTATATTATCATAATTATCGTAATATAATTATTAATCACAATAATATTTTCTATAACACGATATCAGCACGAGCGCTCTCCGGCAATGATCAAACCTCCGTCGAGATACTCTCACGAGTGATGTATGGTAATTTTATTTTTATGTACGGTAAATTTTATTTATATTAGTCGTACAGTATTATTGATATTTTAAAAAGTAAAATATACAATAAAATGCCTCTAGCCGAGTGGGATCGTGGAAATCGTCATTCGTGGTGAGGATCCATATTTCGATTCCTCTCGGTAGCGTGTGGAATTTTTTTTAATTAAAGCCATATTCGTTTAAATACTTTAAATTAATTACCGATTGAATGGACTATAGACTATGGACATGGATTTTGGACATGGACATGGACACGGATTTCAAACATGAATACGGACTTTGAATTTTGGATACCACAATTAACTTACCGGACCTTACAGAAACTAAAATGACATGGAACGTTTATTTTATTTGTTATGATATTTTTGTTACATATATTTTGGATGTCCTGATTTTGATTATTTATCTTATATGATTTAATCGTTAACATATTTTTGATCTTATGATAGTATAATGTCGAACTTGGCTAGCTTCTAGGCCCTTTAAATCATTTTGGGCAGCCCTATTCTTTGCCAATGAGCTTAAGTTTGAGCCTATTAAAGCTTTTGTTTAGGCTTGCTTGGGTTTTATTAATGGGCCAAATAAGGGCCCACTAAAGTTTACGTTGGGCATTACAATTTATACTGAGTTATGGGACCATTTCAGTTAGGTCCAAAGGGCTGTCCGGGCCCAAAATCTAAAGGGCTATGTCAGCAAATAATAATTGAAAAATTAAAATTTGGGGCAGGCGCTTTCGGCTGTCCGTATTGGTGGGCAGTGGATTTTATTTAAATAGGTCCAAATTCTTTTGGTATATCGGTCCAAAAGAAAGTAATCTATTGATAAGAATTTATGGTTAAGGTGAATGGTATGGTATTGATAATGGCAATTATGCCCCTGACGTCATACAACAACGGGCCCATTAACTTACCGAACCTAATAATAAATGAAACGAATTTTTCATTTTATTTAGATAATTACGTAACGTTGCTTGAATAAGGGTAGTGTTGATCTTTTTGGTCCATGAGCGTTAGAGAGTTTTGATGAACTATGTAATTGTAATGACGTTAGGTCTATAAATTAAGCAATTCGATGAATGATCAACATAATGTCTAAGTACATGATAATATTTGAACATGCATGAATTATGAGCTATAAATGGTTAAAGGGTCAAATATTTGATTCGCATGTGATTCTGCGATTTATTGGTGAAACTATGTGATCGCATGTTATATATGTCTCACATGCTAGGATATATCGTTATGTGCTATTTATGAAATAACGTACGAGATATACTACTCAGTTATATGAGGAAATATGCTGTCTATATATGGAAAGTGATATATGTTGGGGATATGCCATCGGAATGCCATTCGAGGATGCAATGAATAGGGCATAAACATGAACCTATTATTCACACTTTAATATTTGGATATTATATTCAAATATTTATTCATGGAATTTACAAAATGCATGTTTTTTTATTTACCTATCCAGCCTTATAGGCATCCGGTGAGACGGTAAAAAATAAATAGCACATAACGATATATCCTAGAATTTTGTAAAGTAGCATCAGATTGTGAAGCCCGCCTGAAAAGTAGCATCAGATTCAGAATTTCGTATCTCCCAATCTAGACCTTGGATTGCAAATCCCTTTTGTCAGAATAAATTTTAGTGAATCGTATTTCTGTGGATAAAATTTCAGGTCCATCGGATATCGTTTACCCCTCGATTGGAGAGAAATATGAAACTGTCGCAAAGCTGTCGCAAGCATCACGGCTGTGACACTTGCGGGCAGCGGCCGTGAAACACGGCCGTGAATCCTGGCCGTGAATAGGGGCAGAGAGTGGCTCAAGCCACAGCGCTAAGTCACGGCCGTGAAGGGCTATGCACGAGGGGCCGTGAACTGACAGTTTTTGGTCAAACTTGTCCAAATCAAGTACAAATTCATCCATTGTTTTTTTATTAGATTTGTGGGACAATATCTAGTCATTTGATGATTTAAAAACAAGGGACATGTAGGACATTTGATGATTCAAAATTGAGTCATGTAGCACATGATTCAAATTTATCAAACTTGGAGTCATTTTCATGGTTGAAAAACTGATTTTAAGTTAAGGACTTGCTAATTTCGTCCATGATTGAATTATAGCTTATTTCTCACTCTAACTTTAAGTTTAGAGAGATTTGAGAGCATATGAGTGTTCTTTGAGAAACACTTAAGTGTGTTTGAGTTTTTAGTAAATCAAACACAAAAACACAAACACATCTCTTATAAAACATCTTCCCCTCCTCTCTAGCCATCCTTGGGAGGAGGTGGAACTTGATTACGTCCCGGGGTCGGCGTGACGATCTTGCCAAGGCGTTGGAGCTAAGAGAGATCACGACGTTGCTCGGAGCGAATTACGCCAACCGGGACTGCAAAGAGGGAGCTTGGGATCTTCGCGACAATGGTAAGCTTTGAAAACCCTTATTACATGTAATGCATATTTTGTTTACATAACCAAGCGATACGGGGCTCGTTACAGGGATCCCAGGAAACATTTCAAACTTCCGCTGCGTCTGGGATTCGATCTCGTGACACCCGGAGTTCCCCAACAATATATTCGTTGAGAATCGTTTATTCCCGAGTGAAACTCACATCTACGATTTTTTGAATACATCCCGCTGAATTAATTATGCAATAGGATATTATAATTAGGAAAGATTTGATTGATTGACCTTGCGGATAACATGCAAACATATGGTATGTGCTACAAACGAATATGATCTTTAGAAAATTAAGCAATTCGGATATAAATGCTCTGATCTAATTTATGTGCTAAACATGATAAATGTATCTGATCTGAACTATGTGCTAAATATGGAAAATATATTGATATGCTGCTATCTTGTGTGCTAAACATGGCAAGTAAATCTGGATTGACTTATCCTATAAACAGATAACAGGGATCACATATGGAAAGTGCTGTTATGGATCCAAATTAGTTGAATATGCCTTGAATACGAATCCGAGCTTTTATATGGATAATGATCATGCTATTATGAGCTTATGATTGTTGTGAATATTGATGATTAGCATCATTTACATGGCATATTTATTTACTCGAAAATTACATGAATTATGTGCTTAATTTGATAAGCGAGCTTGATATTGAGTTTCCATGTGAGTGTTGATTGAAAAGGTCAATATATATGAGGAACACTTTAGATTGTCGGATTTAGAACTTGCGAATGTACGAACACGAGAGTTCTTTTAGCAGAAGATTATTATTTAGAGCCATCTCACACTTGCGATATCTATGGCTGTTTGAGCGTACACCTGTGATCACCTTCTGCCGACCTGAGTTTTAACTTGCGATTTCATCACTGCACGAGTGATTCACCTGATTATCACCATCCTCCATCCATATATTCTGTCCTCGAACGTGAGCAATGCGCAAGGAGGCGAGGTTGACGTTTACGCGCACGTGAAGGGAATGACGAGTTCCGAGGGCAGTTCAATAACGACCTGTTTCCTGTAAG
Organism: Craterostigma plantagineum; assembly: GCA_027422505.1. Classification (NCBI taxonomy): domain Eukaryota; kingdom Viridiplantae; phylum Streptophyta; class Magnoliopsida; order Lamiales; family Linderniaceae; genus Craterostigma; species Craterostigma plantagineum. The sequence goes on from JAPQWV010000866.1 coordinate 126,806, forward strand.
GAATTGGCGATACCAGGAGCGAAACTCGCGTGCAGTAACGTAGTAGTGTCTAGTGTGCGACTTGTTTCGGTTGTGTATTGGGCCAATCAATCAGTTTTGTAACCAGCTAAGGTGACATTATAGTATTGATTAAACTCTTGAAGAGCAAACTCAAGGAGAGCAGAAAACCCCAGTTGGGGATCTAACCTTTATAAAAATCATGTCTCGCTTTTATTTTTCAGTTATTTCCTTTTTACTGTGAGACAGAACCAATACACACCAGACGTAACTAGGATATATCAGGCATCTTCATCACTTGCATAAGTAGACATCTCTAAGTCATTAATCTTAGGATTTGTGAAAAGAAGAAGCACTATGCTCAAACGACGAGCCTAACAAGCCTGAGTTAAAGATCTAATGGCTTCTTTGAGTTTTGATGTTTGCAGAGGAACAATCCCATTCCAGGCTACCACTCTTTGATGGAACAAACTATGCCATATGGAAAAACCGTATGAAGGAATTCCTGCTTGCTGCCGACTATGATCTGTGGGTTATCATCACTACTGGACCATACAATCCCATGAAGGCGGATGGAACTCCAAAGAAAGGTTCTAACTACGAGGCAACAGACAAGCGAGGAATCTCCCTAAATGCCAAAGCAAGAACATGATTGCTTGTGCGCTTACAAGAGAAGAATACAATCGTGTGAGCTCATGTGAATCCACCAATGATATGTGGGACATGCTTCAAGTCACACATGAGGAACCACTCGAGTTGTACAAGAAAGAATAGCACTCCTAACTCATCAATACGAGCTGTTCAAGATGGAGGATAATGAGACTATAAGCCACATGTATGCAAGATTCATGAACATCATCAATCAAATGATCTTTCTCGGCAAGAAAATACTTGATGGTGAGAAGGTGCAAAAAATCCTAAGATCTCTCCCAAGGGAATGTAATCCCAAAGTAACTGGCGTCTACGAAGCAAAGGACTTGGACGAGCTATCTGTCTCGGAAATGATCGGATCTCTAGCACATACGAGGTGACTCAGATCTCCATGAAAGAGAAACCACAATTCAGAAATCAACCAAACATGCCTTCAACACTGAACAGGAAAATGACTCTTATGGCGAAGAAGAAACTTAGGAAGACATACTGGAGCAGATCGCCATGTTAACAAGGAAATATGAAAAATCTCGCTGAGAAGAAAATTCAAAGAAAACTCCAAGTTCCAACCGGAAACAAGGGAATATCATCTCCCGGGAACAATGTTCAGAAATGCTTCAAATGGAACAAGCCAGGCCACTTCGTTTCAAACTGCCAAATGGACAATGGTGGCAAAAAGATAAAGAAACAGAAAGTAATGGTCACAAACTCGGAAGAGGCCGGAACTGAAGTGGAGGAAGATCCCAGGCCACTTCGGTAGCGAGCTGTTTCCTGTCAGGAATTGGAGATTCCCATGAGCGACACTCGGCGTGCGGTAACGTGGTAGTGACTAGTGTGCGACTTGTTTCGGTTGTGTATTGGGCCAATCAATCAGTTTTGTAATCAGCTAAGGTGACATTATAGTGATTGATTAACCTCTTGAGGAGCAAACATCAAGGAGAGAAGTAAACCCCAATTGGGGATATAACCTCTAATAAATCCTGTCTCGCATTTATTTTTCAGTTATTTCCTTTTCACTATGAGACACAACAAACTAGGGTTGCAAAAGAATCGAATCGAGTCGAATACCGCGATATTCTATTCATATTCGGATGACAATCGAATACGAATACGAATACTCGAATAATCGAATCATAAAATCGATTCTTATTCGAATTCGAATATTTCTCGAATATTCGAATCGAATATCGAACATTTATATTCAAAGTCATCTTTTATTTTTTATTTAATAAAACATAAACAATATTATATTTAAAATATATATTGAATTATAATAAATTATATTTAAACATATATTGAATTATAACATATTATTTTTAAATGTTTTAGTGAGTTATCATATATTATATGTGAATATATATTAATTATACTATATTTTATAGTTAATAATTCGAATCGAATAATTCGATTAATATTCGAATCGAATATTGTGATTTCATATTCGTATTCGGATATTTCTCGAATAAAAATATTCTTATTTGGATTCGTATTCTAAATACGAATTCGAATCATAAAATTTCGAATTGAATCGCGAATTGAACCAAAAAAGTTCGATTTGTCTGCAACCCTACAACCAACCAATGCACACCTGACGTAACTAGGATATATCAGACATCTTCATCACTTGCATAAGTAGACATCTCTAAGTCACTACATCTTAGGATTTGTGAAAGAAGAAGCATAAATTTTTATAAGCCTAATTCACCCCCTCTTAGGCACGTTTTTATCTTCAGGTATTTTGTAAAAATTATATTATGTACCTCAACAATGCCATCAATTCGGCCACTTCCGCCACGGTGGTGGCTCATCGGTGACTTGGAATCTTCACGGTCATAAGGACAATATTGATGCTCCGGAAGAGCTAATGTTTTATTGCCCAAAGAAACAAGGTTATATTGGAAACTGGCTTATAATCTCATATTTCTCAAATAAATATATTAAGCTTTAAAGCTATTCGAACGGATATCATGTTACTGATGAGAATGAAAGATGTTGATATTTATTACGAAGGTGATTTTGAATGATAAAAATAACTATGAAATATTACATCCATTTGACTTTGGATTATGTTATATTTGAGAATTGAATCTTATGCTACCGTAAATAAGAAGTTTACTAATAACAGTATATTATTGTTTGGCATGACCGGTTGGACCATTCCGGTGCAATTATGACGCGGAAATAATTAAAATTTACCTGGGCATTTATTGAAAAACCATAATATTTGCCAAAGAGTTATCATGTGCTGCTTGCTGTAAACAGAAAGTCATTATTCGCCCATCACCAATGAAATGAACAATGAAACTATCGCATAGCGTATACATATATGATTATATACGGACTAATACATTCATTATGTTGGCCATCTATGTATTTTATGTTGCATCGACTAGATGGTCCCGTGTATGTTTGTTATCAGCGTGGAAAAGGCATTTGTAGGATTGCTTGCTCATTGGTTCAATGCACATTTTGGAGCCAATAAAAAAATATCGATAATGCTGCAGCATTTAAGGATTATTGTATGTCGATTGAAATTTGATGCTGAGTATCCCATGCCACATGTTCATATGAAAAATGATCTCGCAGTGATTAACACCTACAATTAATTACGAGGCCATTATTAATGAAGTCGAAACTTCCCTCGATTTGTTGGGGTCATGCATGCTAATGCAGCAGCACTAATCCACATCAGGCAACAAGTTATCATGGTATCTTCCCGGTGCAAATGGTTATGGTCAGGAACCAGATATTTCACATCTACGAATTTTTGGATGTGCAGTATATATTCCAATTGCGTCACCACAACGCACAAAGATGGTACCTCAAAGGAGGTTGGGAGTATATGTCGGATTTGAATCTCCATCGATAATAAAATATTTAGAACCTTTAACGGGAGATTTATTTACGACTAGATTTGTTGATTGTCATTTTGATGAATCAAATTTTCCGACATTAGGGGGAGAAAAGAAACAGCTGGAAAAGAATATTAGTTGGAACGAACTATCGTTAAATCATTATAATCCTCGAACGAAGAATCTGAACTAGAAGTTCGAAAGATAATTCATTTACAAAACTTAGCTAATCAACTGCCAGATAACTTTACTGACCTTAAAAGGGTGACTAAGTCACATATACCAGGTGCAAATGCTCCTGCAAAAAAACATTGATGCTTCTATTGAACATAAAAAAAGACATCGAGCCTAAGCCACAACTTAAGCGTGGCCGGCCATCGGGTTCTAAAGATGAAAATCCTCAAAAAAGAAAAGGAGGAATAATAAGAATGGTCCAATCGAGGATTTATCGACTAAAGAAGAGTCTACGGGCATAAATGTTGATGAGAATAAAACTCGGTACCTGAAAATTCTATAAATTTTGAAAATACTGATAATGAAGAGATCTCGATAAATTATGCCAGAATGGAATTAAATGGAGTCGAAACGAAGTCAACGTTGACGATCTATTCTCATTTACGTAGCGCTACATGAATCGATGAGATTAATGAGAATGAGGATCGTGAACCAAGGTCTGTACAAGAATGCAGACAACTAAATGATCGGTCAAATTGGAAGGATGCAATCGAGACAGAACTAAAATCACTTGTGAAACAAAAATATTCGGACCTATGGTTCATATACCAGAAAATGTTAAGCCGGTTGGATATAAATGAGTTTTCATCAGAAAAAAATTGAAAATGATGAAATTTAAGATACAAAGCACGGCTTGTTGCACAAAGTTTTTTGCAAAGACCTGGTATTGATTATGAGGAGACGTATTCTTCTTTGGTGGACGGAAGTCTTTTCGCTATCTAATTAGTTTGGCAGTACGTGAAGTACTCGATATGCGTCTTATGGATGTTTGCTTATTTATATGATTCACTAGACAGTGATATGTATATATATATATATATATATATGAGCTTCCTGAGGGATTCAAATTACCTGAAAATTTCGGGCCCCGAAATGAGTACTCAATTAAACTTATAATTCGTTTAATAGATTAAAGCAATCTGTGCGTATGTAGTATAATCGCCCAGGCGAATGTTCAGCGAAAGAATGGTATAAAAATGATCAAACGTGTCCTTGTGTATTCATGAAAAGAGCTAAAAATGAGTCTGTCATTTAGCAGTTTATGTTGTTGATATCAACATAATTGAAACTCCTGGAGAGTTATCGAAAGCTGTTGATTGTTTGAAATAGAAGTCCGAAAATCTCGGAAAAATGAAATTTTGTCCCGGACTGCAAATTGAATATTAAGAAATGGAATATTTATCCACAAAAGACTTATACAAAGAATACCTTGAAAAGATTTTATATGAACAAGGCACATCCATTAACTACTCCAATGATCGTACGATCTCTTGGTGTGAATAAAGATCCATTCAGACCATGCAATGATAATGAAGAAATACTTGGTGCTGAAGTTCCATATCTTAGTGCTATTGGAGCATTAATGTATCTTACAAGTCATACGTGGTCTGATATAGCATTAACTATAAATTTATGGACAAGATACAGTTCTTCGCAGACACGTAGACATTGGAACGGAGTTAAACGAATATTTCGATACCTTCAAGGAACAACTTATATGGGATTGTTCTATTGTAATGAATCAAAAGCAGATTTAATTGTGTATGCAGATGTTGGCTTATCCAACACACATAATACTCGATCGCAAACTGGTTATTTGTTTATGTAAGGTGGAACTGCCATTCATGGGGATCAGTCAAACAAAGTTTAACGGCTACTTCATCTAATCACGCTGAAATATTAGCAATTCATGAAGCTAGCCGAGAATTTATTTGGTTGCGATAGATAATTATGCATAAAACAAACTTGTGGGCTATTATCTGAAAAGTTACTTCCGACGATATTATATGAAGATAATGTGACATGTATTATACAATTCAAGGAATGATATATTAAAGGCGATAGAACAAAGCATATTTCTCCAAAAAATTTCTGTACACATGAGTTGAAGAAAACGGGGATATTGATGTACAACAAGCGTAATCTAGCAAAAATCTCGCATATTTATTTACGAAATCTCTTACTCTTATAATTTTAGAAAATTGGTATTTGTGGACTTCGAGATTTTGAAGTGATGTTATCATCAGGGGAGAAAATACGCGTAGCACTCTTTTTCCCTTCACTCTTGGTTTTTACCATGGGGGTTTTCAGTAAGGTTTTTAATGAGGCAACATATGAAAGCGAAATAAAGAAACTATATATTCTTTTTTCTTCACTAGGTTTTGTTCCCACTGAGTTTTTCCTAGTAAGGTTTTAGCGAGACATATTCCTTAAATATACATTCAAGGGGGAGTATTATGAAATATATTATGTGGATGTATATTATATAGAGTCGTTGATAAAATAAGGATGAAATAAATAGTAGATGGATAGAATAAATAGTAGATGTATATTATTTATATCGTGGTAAATAAGGATGTATAAGATGAGAATATAAATTAAATGTGACTATTTTATGAGGATGTAATATTTTATTTTATGCTTATAATTTGAGAAATTTGCCTATAAATAGGCACATTGAGTTGTATTGTAAAACACACCAAAGTATTTAAATTATTCATACTTCCTCTCTCTAAATATTTATCTCTATAATTATATTATCATAATAATCGTAATAAAAATAGTAATTACAATAATCTTATATATACCATGAAATGCAGTTTTGTTCTCTATGCGCCACGTGTCCATTTTTATTATATTAAACAAATAAAAAAACAAAAAAAACCACCCAATAACAAAGTGGAAAATACTATATTATATTAATTACACATATGTTTCACACCCGTGAAATGCACGGGCATAAAACTAGTATTCTTTTATAACAATGTTAACTTATTCAGTTATGACAATATTAGTTTTACGCTTATTATTATTACCCTTCAAATGTACTTACTAACCTTTTATCAAACTGGGGGTACTTCGAATAATTTTATTGGTTGAATATTTTTGTGTTTTTCGTAACTATTTACATGGATATTCTATATTATATTTCAATTACATGTCCTACAGGCTTACAGACCAAAAAACAACTCAAGCAGATCAAGTGGGCTGCAGGCATGAGTGAACCCTCATGGACAAGGACCATATAAGTTTCAATAGCCCATCCCTTAGATGATAAAAAAAAGAGGGAACATCAACGGCTGAAACAAGTAGGAAAAGCCACTCAAACACAAGCCATTCATAGTCGAAGGAGAAAGTGAGCTGCTCAATTATTGGTTGCGAGCCACACGTACGTTGAAGATAGACAATCATTTAACTAAGGAGAAAACCAAAAGGCCAAGCAAGGAATCACGATCGAAGACAAACAAAATATACTATTGGCGGCTGCAACTAGAAGATAAGCAAACATCTCACATCAACAAACGGCTCAAGATCCACGCACAAAGCTCAAGGGCTGCACAAGCACGCAAAATCCGAGAAAATTGTCCATTATCCACCAAGCGGTTCTATAAATAGAGCTGTTGTGTATTAGTATTGTTACATTTACCTTTATATTTTTGCTAAAGCGTGGCCGAGAGTTTGAGCGAAGAGAGACATAGATCATCGAGAGGGCTGTAGTATTTTGGTACTGCTGCATTCATTTGCTGCTTTCGTTTTTATCTTTATTTTATTGAGAGTGACACAGAGGTGTAGACGATTGAGTTTGAGAGATAAGGACCGAAAAGAAATAGGGGTAATTCCATATCAGTCCCTTTCAACATTTCATATTCCTTTTAAATACTCCTCGAATTATTTCTTAAGTACTCATTTGAAAATTTATTCCTGTTTAATACCTAGAAAGCTCTTTTCAGCATTGAATGGACGAAACTACCCCTGTCTCATATATTCAAAAAAGCTGAATAATTATTTTCACAACCAAAAAATTCGTTATTATACCAACAAAATTGGACATTGTACTAGAAAATATTGAAAATATACCATCTGTTTTCGTTATTATCCCAGTAAATAGCATTATTATAATTTATAACGAAATTGGACGTAATTATAGCAACTGATTTTGCAATTATACCACAAATTGTATAAATTATACCATCTGTTGTCGTAATTATACCAACAGAGTTGTACAGTATACCAGTTGGTGTCCAATTTAAATAACGTTATTATAATTTACAGCCAAATTGGACGTTATACCAACTGATTTTGCTATTATACAAGAAATTTTAGAAATTATACCATATGTTTTGGTTATTATACCGTGAAATTGGACGTTATACCAGCTGATTTTGAAATTATACCAGAAACTGTAGATATTATACCAACTATTGTCGTAATTCTACCAACAGAAATGTACACTTCAACAGTTGGTATAATAATGATAACAGTTGGTATAATTAGAATAACAGTTGGTATAATAATCAAAAAGTTGGTATGATGTCCAGTTTTATTTCAGAAAAGGGTATTTTCGTCCGTTTAGTGTTTGGGTATTAAACACACAACTTTTCCGCAGATGAGTAATGATAAGGAAGAATTTTTGTCAGGGATACTGATAAGGAAGTTCAAAATTTGAAAAGTACTCATGATAAGCTAGGATTTTACGAACATTTTAGACCCGAAAATTGCGTAATTCCATAGTTATATGTCTAAATGCCCAGAAATATCCTATCGAATGTTACTTTCATATTTGACGGGTAACGGAGCAAAAAAAGACCAAAAATATCGGGAATAAAACGTGGGCCAAAAATCAGCCGAAACTATGTGAACCCACGAAGAAAAAAGAAAACAATAACATCAGCCGATTTAGCCCATTAATCAGCCCAAAGACATAAATACAATACAATAGATAGACAAAGGGAGAGAGGAATCAATCGATCGACAAAAGAAGAAAATGACCGAGACACAAACCACAAACAAGGGAAGAAAAGAAAACATCTTTACGGCTGAGCAGCGACAAGCAACACACTAGAGCAGACAAAAAACGTTCGACCGATTGAAAATATGAGGGACGCACGAAACAAAGAAAAACTAGCTCGAGGAAATTGGGGAAGTTTGGTCGCTCTCGTGTTTCTCCTCAGGTCTATAAAACGTTTTACAAAGGGATGAGACAAGGGGGCTTGAATATCGAGAGTGAGGTGTGCTTGTGAGGCAGGATAGAAGCTTCGACGTCTAGTTTCGAGGCCGAGAGGTTGAGCTGCCATTGTTGAGCAACCATGGAAGCACACACCCACTACGGCACTTTGTGAGGGCTCAATGAAGATGGCAACTCGGATGCTTCGACATATAGCTGATAAATAGAGAACCAAGCACCTCGCCCACCACCCGTTCGACGAAAGTACTGTGAGGGACGTAACTATTCTATTTTCGTTTACTGTTTTAATTATGTTTCTATATGAACTGTCGTTGCTTTCGCTAATTAATATGTTAGCGTAAGTCGTTTTGTGGTTAAGGCCTTATTAGGCCGGATTATAAACTCGTATTAATGTTATCGTGTTTTATTTAATCGTATGTAAAAGTTATGTGTTCTTCGCTGATTTTAATGCCTGCGTATGATTGATCGCCATATGCTTGTTTTGTTGATTGGTTTATGAGACCGAGAGGTGATTAGACCGGTTGGAATTAAAGTCGAACACCACGACGTAAAACCGACCAGAGATGGAATCGGTTTCATCCGTGTGGTTTCCGAGACTTTAGGCATCGAAACCGCATAAACTCGGGGAAATTTATAAAGCCGAATGCGTGCGGAGTAACTACAGTCATATAGGGATATTGTTGATTGGTTCACTCTCGCATAGGGTTGCTATAAGCACGTATGTTAGGAATTTTTACCTTGACTTAATTCATATTGACTAGATAAATTTGATTGCATGAAGACGTAGGATTAATCCGTGCCGAAATATGTGCTACGTTTGTCATTATTGCTCTAAATCATTATTTTTATTTGCGTTTTTATCTAGTTCGATTATTTTATTTTTATATATACAAAAAAAAAAAGAATCATAAAAACACCTATTCGCTTTAGTCTAAATTAAAAATTTCAGAATAATATCTTAGAATTAATCGAGCTATCCTCGTGGATCGATACTCGGACTTACGTCCGTTTTATACTACTCGCACGACCTAGTATACTTGCTAGTATTCGAGCGTATCAAGTTTTTGGCGCGTTGCCGGAGATATATATTCTGAGATTTAGTTTAAACAATTTTAATTTCTATTATTTTTATTAGTATTTTCTAAAAAAAACAGTTTAAAAAAAAACTTATATATAAAAGAAACATATTTTATCTTAATTATCATTATTATTATTTTTTTCCTTACGTCACTACTAAAATTTTTTTATATAAAAATATATTTTTTTATCATTGTTATTATTATTATTATTGTTTTTATTTTTTCAGTAGAACTATTATTTTTTATAAAATATAAATATTATTTATTTAGTATATTATTAGCATTACAATTATTATAATCATCATTTAGATATATATTTGTCTTACTATTTATTACTATTAGTATTTTTTTTCTTAAGTCAACTCATCACTACTTTTATTATTATTATTATTATTATTATTATTATTATTGTTATTATTTTTTTTTCCAGCACTTATTTACGTTAATGTTTCCATCTTTGGCAGAAATCACTTGGTGTATGACACGTAGCTCAAATACAGACCATTTTTATTCGACATAAATGGAAGCGACGTTCCGCCGTAACAACCGAGATCGTAGACGAATGATAGATAATCACGACCACGACAACCAGGAGGAGGTCCACGACCATGATGGACAACATAACACGGGGCAGTTCCTCCTCGTCCCACACTGCTTAGTCGTGCACTTCCGGGACTGTTCGATGACAACGATCCGATTGTCATCCCCGGAGGGTAGAATAACCATTTTGCGGTTACACTAAATGGTGACTGGTTCGGTTCAATTCCATGGACTGACAATTGAGGACGCAAAACGCTCACCTTTTAAAATTTTTGCTGATTTGCAAAACAATTAAATACCCCGGTGTTTCAGCGGAAGTTCTAAGATTAACGTTTTTCCCATTTTCTTTGACAGGAAAGGCGTCAGAGTGGTTCTCGTCACTTCCACACGCCTCTATCACTAGTTGGGAGGAACTGACGGAGTGTCTTCTAGGGAAGTACTATCCTTTATCGAGAACTAGCGAGATCAGAAGCCAATTGGTAAATTTTAAGCAGGAAGGTGGCGAGACCCTGAGCGATGCATGGCATAGATATAAGAGTCTTCTCAGGCGATGTCCGAACCATAGTATACCCTTGAGCGTTCAGATGCAGTCATTTTCCTAGGAATGAGTACACAAAATAAGAGAATCGTCGATGGCGGGTGTACCCGGAATTTCATGGAGCTAGCCGATGAAGATGCACTCCGAGCCATCGAGCGTATCGCAGCTTATCCCGCAAGGTATACTTAACAAGACTTAGACCGACGAGCGGAGTACACGAGATAAGCAGTTCTATATAGGCTCAATTTGAAGCTATACATAGGAGGTTAGACGAGATGCAAGGCAAGAATCCCGAAACAGTAAACCACATTCACAATAGGCCGAGAAATGCATACTCAAACACATACGATTCGAGCTGGAGGAATCATCCGAATTTGTCGTACGGAAATTCCCACTACCTAAAGCCTTCAGAAGCTCAGAATAAACAGAATGCACCTCCACCACCAAAACAGAAAGCCGACTGGGAGCTAGCATTCGAGAAGATGACTCACTATCAAACGACCAAAATCGCAAGAAGGATGAGAGGCTCGACAAGTTAGAGAATACTTTGCAAAGTTTGGCAAGTTCGATGAATCATTTAATGAGCTCTTTGTCCGAACGCAAGCAGGGAACACTCCCGAGCAATACAGAGAAGAACCTCGACAGTATGCCAAAGCTATTCAGCTGAGAAATGGAAAGACGCTCGAGCCAGCGCTGAAAAAGAAGGCGACAATGGAGATCAGATCAGAAAAGGCCGACCATAACAAAGCCGCGACCAAGGACGAGAGCATTCACGCCCATGAGGGAAAGCAAAAGGCGGAGAATGCATCGGACAGCTCACTACCAGAAGGCTGAACCACTGCCTCCTATCAAGATCCGACCTCCATTTCCCGCAGCGCTACGAAAGGGAAAACAGGATAAACATTTTGAACGTTTTATTGACATATTTAGAAAACTTGAAATTAATATCCCTTTTTGTCAAGCACTTTTGCAGATTCTGAAGTACGCGAAGTTCATGAAGGAAATATTATCAAACCGAAATAAACTGGAAGAACACGGTACGATAGAGCTTAATGAAGAATGCTCGGCTATGCTACAAAGAAAGTTACCACCAAAGATTAAAGACAGCGGGAGTTTCTCTATCCCTTGTTCAATAGGCTCACTTTCTTTTACCAATGTTTTATGTGATTTGGGTGCTAGCATTAATCTATTACCATTTTCTCTTCTTACGAAGCTTGGAGTTGGCGAGCCAAAACCCACATCTACAATCCTTCAGTTAGCGGACAGATCGATCACATATCCAAGAGGGATAATAGAAGATGTGCTAGTTAAGGTGGGAGAACACTACTTTCCGACAGACTTCATAGTGCTGGATATGGAAGAAGACACCGACATGCCACTGATACTAGGAAGATCATTTTTAAATACGGCGAGAGCTCTTATTGATGTCACTAATGGTAAACTTATCCTACAGGTAGGGGATGATAAGGTAGAATTTGATGTTTACAAAGCGATGAAACACCCTACATATGATAATTCGTGTTCCTTTATTGATACTATTGATAAATGCGCTTTTGAGTATTACAAAGTCTTCAGGAACAAGGATGAGTTGACGCATGTCTAACTGGAGAGGAATTTGAGAATCAGGACGACTTAGTGTTTATTGTGGCGAGTCTAGACGCAAATCCACCTCACAAGAGGATGGCCTACTCGATCGACCATCGGAACCCAACCACGACCCTCAATCGAAGACCCTCCAATTTTAGATCTTAAGCAGTTACCTAATCATTTAAAATATGTTTATCTTGACGCATCAGATACTTTACCAATGATTATTTCTTCTTCTTTGCCAGATACTAAGGAAGAAAAGCTTTTACGAGTGAGACTACATAAACGAGCTTTTGCATGGAAAGTGGCGGACATAAGAGGAGGTAGTCCAACCATTTGCGTACACAAATTTTGATGGAAGACGCATACAAACCAGTTGTACAACCGCAACACCATTTAAACCCAATGATGCAAGGTGAAAAATGAGGAATCAAGCTTTTGGACGCAGGTATCATCTATCCTATCTCCGAGAGAGTGCGTGGGTAAGTCAAACACAGGTGGTTCCTAAAAAGGGAGGCATGACTGTAGTTAAAAATGATTCTAATGAGTTAATTCCCACTAGGACAGTTACGGGTTGGCGAGTGTGCATAGACTATAGAAAATTAAATGACGCGACTCGTGAGGATCACTTCCCACTCCCCTTTATTGATCAATGAGAAAGGTTAGCTGGACATGAGTTTTATTGCTTTCTAGATGGCTACTCAGGATATAATCAAATATCGATAGAACTAGAGGATCAAGAAAAGACTACTTTTACTTGTCCTTACGGTACTTTTGCATATAGACGTATGCCATTTGAATTATGTAATGTACCAGCTACATTTCAAAGATGCATGTTAGCTACCTTCCATGATGTAGTAGAAAGTTTATTGAGATTTTCATGGATGATTTTTCTGTATTTGGTTCCTCATTTGATGCATGCCTCGATATTTAGCGTTTGTTCTGAAACGATGTGAGGAGACTAACCTTGTCTTGAATTGGGAAAAATGTCATTTTATGGTACAAGAGGGGATAGTTCTTGGTCATAAGATATCTCACAAAGGAATTGAGGTGGATCGAGCAAAAATTGATGCAATTGAGAAACTGCCACCACCCACGTCAGTCAAGGCAGTTCGGAGCTTTCTAGGCCATGCAGGATTTTATCGACGCTTCATAAAAGATTATTCGAAGATAGCTAAGCCTTTATCTAATTTATTGGTTAAAAATGTTGCTAACTGATGAATGTCTACAGGCCTTTTCAAACTTTGAAGGAGAAACTCACCACTGCCCCGGTTATAGTCGCGCCAGATTGGGCACTTCCATTTATACTGATGTGCGACGCTAGCGATGGTGCTATTGGTGCAGTGGGACAACGCAAAGATAAGATATTCCAGACCATATATTACGTTGGTATAGATGATAAAAAAAGTTTAACTCAGTTAACCACAATTGTCGTTGTTTGAAGTAAATATAGTTATATTCTTCTCCCATTCAATTCTACATACAACACTTTAATATCAGTTGGCGTCCGTAGAATAAATTAATTCTGACATAAAACGACTATTTAGATACTCCTGTACTGTATTAGGAATGACCCATCATATCCACAATATCATATTACAAATATAAAATAGATAAGTTTAATACCTAAGGTTGAAACTAATCGTATAATAGACTTATTATACCGTAGTAAAAAGTTGCTTTAAATCCGACGTTGATTTGCCTAATATGACTTTTGCTATCATTCCAGCATGTCAGTTGTTTGGAACATAATTCATCACTGATTTTTATCTTCAATCTATACCTGAAAGATCAATAATAATATAATATAGGAAAAGAATATGAAATGTGTATTTTTAATATTTGTAAGTTAAATAAATTTCGAAACTCGATGTTATTCACTGTGATTTATGATATAACCATCCATAACTTTGTTGATCATATCGAACGGGCACGGTTCATTACAAATCTTTTTGCCATGTCAATGTTGGATATGGATGCACGTAGACGAAAGTATTATACATGTACGTAATAGATAAGATGTTTATTTTTATCATAGAATAGATTAATTTTTTTATATAAAAAACTACATGTTAATGTAATCTTATTATTTAAAGAAGAATAATATCATTTTTAGTTATCAAATTAGTGACTAATTTTGAAGATATAATTATGAAAGTTTGTATACGAAGTTTGGGCCCGGAAATGGGAAGCTTCAATATTACCGCTACAACTATCGGCCTAACCGTATTCTGAAAACAAGTAAGTTGCGTTAGTTATTGTGTCACCGGTTGCTATTTGAATGGAATTTTACCCTTATTTGAATATCAGAAAGAAAATGAAATGTATTTTTCATCTCTTGTCTTGCCTTTCTAACTGGGAAGATGTTGTGTGTCTTGAATAACTGTAATTAGCAGTACAAACCAGCTAGTATATAGATAGATAGATATAGATAAATTGCAACGTGAGAAGTGTCAAATCAATGCCACGCGTGACATTTCGATCAACGTAACATAAGATTGAGCATTATTAAATTGTCTCTTCCATTTATGCTGTAAATTGCAAGGAAGTGAATAGAGTAGAATTGAGTTCCAAAGACACATTTCATAAACAATTTTATATTCATTCAAACCTTTTCAGACAAACCTTAGCAGAAGGGCCAAGGGGTCAGCTAATCATCGAAGCACAATGTATGAAATCACCCAGCGAATATTAATATCAAAGTACAAGCAAATTCTAGAGAGAAGCAATTTGGGCCAAAATGCAAGTGAAAATGCAAAAAGGCGATATTTTAATTTGGGCCAAAATGCAAGTGACCATTTGATTCTATATTGGTCCCTATAACTTTAAGATATTCAAATTAAACCCTCACTTTTAACAACACGTAAATTGGAAAAGAGTTAACTAACTTTAGATGTTTTTTATTGGAAACGATATTTGTATATCTCATAAGCAAAAAATAAGTACAACGGGTTAACTAACCCGAAAACATCTTCTATTCTAGTAACATATAATTTCCCGAAGAAGAAGAAGCTCACAAACGAGCATGACAAAAAGATGTACTAGCTACCAATGAAATAAAAATCAACTAAAGGGCTACGCGTAGAGTAAAGGAAACCAGTCACAGAGACAAAAGGGAAACAAAAGCATGTTGGCAGCACTGAACAGAGGGGCTGTTCCTTGTGAATCAATGCGCAAACTGTGACCACTTTAGTGTCCGCACTGCGTACTCTTGAGAGCATGCGTACCAACTCTAAAGAACGTATGATCGTAACAATTTCCTTCACCAAAATAGCCTCAATCCGCAAAGCAGTACCCAAAACGAAACTTCAGATAATTTCCATATATTCTGTCCACTCTGCATGGCACATCGACAGTCTCTTTTTCACTTCGGCTCACATTTTGGGAAACCCATAGATTCCTCGTTTTCCAAAGTTGCCATAGAATATACACAGACAGTTGAATTCTATTCTGATCCATTTTGTTTTCAGACGCTGATGTAATAACACTCCCACCACCATTCACATTAGGATTTTCTCGTTGAAGTCCATTCCACTGAATTGGAGAAAGTCTCCAACAGATTCTTACTTTAGAACATCTAAAAAGGATATGCTCCAAATCTTCCACATCTTCACCGCAACTTTTACATATGGGGTCGACTTGTAAACCTTTCTTGATGAGATTCACATTCGTTGGAAGGATATTGTTTAAACATTTCCAAATGAAATGTTTAAGTTTTCGTTTAATACTCAGCTTCCAGCAAGCTCTCCACATCCTAGCTTTATTACCTCCTCTATTACTACTCTCAGTCAGACCCTCTTTCATCCTTGATATTCTTTCAACATCTTATATGCAGAGTGAACCGTATAAATGCCTTTCTTGTGATGAATCCAGACAAGTTTATCTCGCATGCCAACATGAGTAAGAGGAATGCCCTGAATGGCGTTGGCCTCCCAAGGACTGAAAATTAAGTTGATGAGCGCTAAATTCCAATCCCTACCCTGATCAACCAATAATTCACTGAGCCATGTAGGATATTGGGCAGGCTATTTGCTGTATCGGGAATGAAGTTTGGACATCCCTGAAGCCAATCTAAGAACATATCTAACTTTAAGCCACAACTCCATAGCCATGATGCGTTGTATGGTCTGCCTTGAAGCTTGGAATAACCTTTCTTTGGAAAATACTCTGCCTTAAGGATTTTGGACATCAATAAATTTGGTTGAGTGATGATCCTCCAAACCTGCTTAGCCAAGAGTGAATCATTGAAGGCTTGTATCTATTTGAAACCCATACCACCTTCTTCCTTAGGAAGTGAGAGCTTCGCCATAGACCACCAATGAATTTTAGAATTGCCAACTTCATTAGATCCCCACCAAAAATTTGAAATTTCTTTAGAAATTACTTTGCATACGCCAATAGGAAGTTTAAAGCACGACATCACGTACACAGGTAATGTGTTAAGTATTGATTTGATAACCACTTCCTTACCAGCCACACTAAGGAAAGAATTCTTCCATCTGCTCACCCTTCTTCGCACCGTATCCACCACATATTGAAATGTCTCATTTTTCGACTTCCAATCACCTAAGAGAGTCCGAGATATTTTGCTTTATACTGCTCCTTAATTCCTTCCAGATTCTGGCAAATGCTCGTCAACTTCTTGTGGTGTATTCTTGCTGAAGAAGATTGTTGATTTCTCCAAACTAATGCTTTGTCCAGATGCTTTACGATAAGAGTCAAGCAAATCTTTAATTAACATAGCCTCGTCCATGGAAGCCTCGCAAATAATATGGAATCATCTGCATATAATAAACGAGTGACAGGAGGTGCCTGTCTACAAATTTTCAATCCTTTATAGTGCTGCTGCAATGATGATTGTTTGTGCTGCCGGACGGTCCCAAAATGGATGTAAAAATACTAAGTAGAAAACTGGTGATGTAAATGTTGACTGTAATGTTGAAGCAACACTCTACTCCACATAGAACGCACAGCGGATGACACTAAAACTTAGTGACGAAAAGCAGAGAACACGAGATATAAATTTTGTGCAGCAAGTTAGAAACTTGTTGCGTGCCTCATGGCGAAATTCCGCTATTACGATGGATTACAAAAACAACTATCAAACGATAGTAAAGATCAAGCCTAGAAAAAGAATGGAATCTAACGACCCACTAAGCAAGAAAGTCCTAAGACCTTTGCAAAACAGAAGACACTAGGCTAAAAAGAACTCTCGTAAACTCGCTCAAACTCTGGTTCATAGCTGCTGAAATGGACTGGGGAATTCCTCCCAATATTTGATCCAAGTCTGGAGGATGAGATGATGTAAATAATTGTTGGTAGAATCCGGTCACTTCTTCCTCCACTTCTGTCCAGTTTTTGCATTCCTCACCGTTGCTCTTCTCAAGCTTCTCCATCGAATTAGAACATCTCCTTTGAATTGTTGAGGCATGAAAGAATCTTGTGTTTTTGTCTCCATATTTTAGCCACTGGTTCCTAGATTTCTGATACCAGAATAATTCTTCAGCGTTGTCAGCATCATTAAGAGTGCCCCTCAGTTGCCTCCATGAATTCCAATCTCTGTTCCCTTTCAGTTATTTTATTTTATCCATCTCTTCTTTACATTCTGCAATCTTAATGGCTGAATTATTGCAAAGACCTGAACTCCACTTCAGCAACGCAAGTCTACAATTTTCCTAGTGAGTTGGAACGAGGGGTTCCCAATAGTAGGTATGTTCCATGCATCTTTCACCACATCATTAACCTCCTTAAATTTCAGCCACCTTGGTCAAATTGAAATTTGTCTTTTTTAAATTGCTGAAGAAGGCTCAGAGAAAAATACAATAAGACCATGCTCTGACGAGTGACTTCCACGTGACTGACTTTTGAAGAAGGAAACTTTAAAATCCATTGGGATGATCCGAGGAACCTATCAAGTCTTTCTTCCACAAAATCATCACCCTCTCTGTTGTTCATCCAAGTGAATTCCCTACCATTGTAGCCAATCTCACACATCCCCAAATCACTTATATAGTTATTGAAAGTAAAAAGACTGGAAGATGATCTCACTCGGCCACCACTTTTTTCCTCAGCACATCCGATGTCATTAAAGTCACCTCCCATAAACCAAAGACTACCACACTTAATGCTGGCTTGCCTCAGAAGTTCAAATTCGCACGCCATTGTATGCTTCAGTACTATGGTGGACAAAGATTTCCCAAAATTGAGTATGGTCCTTGGTATTTTCACATTTGACTTCAATAGAGAAGTTTGAACAAACCATATTGTTGATTGTGACCTACATGTCGACATATTGAAAAAGAATAGCACATGTGGAGTTGAATAGTCAATGAAAAAGAAGAGAACAAAGGTTTCGGCAGTTGTGAACAATCAGACTTTCTATTTTGATAAATCAAGAAGGAACAACACGTGTGAAATGATTTTCCATCTAATGAGCTCAGCAGTTACGTCAAATGAATTGTTTTTTGTGCCTATAAATAGGGCTTATGCGATGAAGAGAGACACACCACAACCACATCAGATTTTCTCGTCTCTGATTATTTTCTGTAGCCTACTCCTAATATTGTTGTAGCTGCTTTTGTACCACGTCAGTACTCCTCTTAGTCATTTTAGGCTAAGGCTGCTCAGTCACCATTTTCAGATGAGGAAGAAGCGTACATGGCACGAGTTCCTTACTCGAGTGCAGTCGACAGTATTATGTATGCAATGATATGTACACGTCCTGATATTTCACAGGATGTTAGTGTTGTTAGCAGGTATATGGCTAATCCAGGGAAAGAACACTGGCAAGCAGTGAAGTGGATTCTCAGATACTTGAAGGGTACTTAAGCTTTTGTTTGGAGATTGGCAGAAACAATGACACTCTCATTGGCTTCATTGATTCAGACTACGCAGGTGATCTCGATAAACGTCGATCTCTTACTGGTTATGTATTTTGTATTGGAGGTTGTGCAGTTAGCTGGAAAAGCTACTCTACAGCATGTAGTGGCGTTATCTACTACTGAAACAGAATACACGGCGGTTACTGATGCGATCAAGGAAGCATTATGGTTGACAGGGTTATTCAGCGAATTAACCCAGAACCAAGGAGTCATTACTATTTTCTGTGATAGTCAAAGTGCGATTCATTTGACTAAGGATCAGATGTATAATGAAAGGACTAAGCATATTGATGTCAAGTATCATTTTATTCGTGAGGTCATTGCAGATAAGAAGGTGTTTATCAAGAAGATCAACACAATGGATAATCCTGCGGATACGTTTACGAAAGCTCTTCCAGTTTCCAAGTTCAAGCATTGATTGACTTGATTGGTGTTTTAAAGTCGGTGAACTAGCCCGTCGGGGCTATGGTCGGAGGGAGACAGAGACTAAGGCATTACTAAATCAATGTGAATTTGCGACATTTCGGTCAAGGTGGAGATTTGTTGATTGTGACCTACATGTCGACATATTGAAAAAGAATAGCACATGTGGAGTTGAATAGTCAATGAAGAAGAAGAGAACAAAGGTTTCGGCAGTTGTGAACAATCAGACATTCTATTTTGATAAATCAAAAAGGAACAACACGCGTGAAATGATTTTCATCTAATGAGCTAAGCAGTTACGTCAAATGAATTGTTTTTGTGCCTATAAATAGGGCTTATGCGATGAAGAGAGACACACCACAACCACATCAGATCTTCTCGTCTCTGGTTATTTTCTGCAGCCTACTCCTAATATTGTTGTAGCTGCTTTTGTACCACGTCAGTATACGTGTTTGTAATCTCTCCACATAATAATGAAGTTATACCCTCCGGCCCGTGGACATAGGTCATTTTGACCGAACCACGCAAATCTCGTGTCACTGTCCAAATTTATTTTTTCGTCACTTTTATTTATTATCATCATTTTTCGGGAAAAATAATTATCGGGAATTTCCGCATATCTAACACATATCATGGATGGTGATATTATCAAACCAACGCAAAAATAGCCCTCCCTTCTTTCCAATAGGATCCACATAAAACCACCGCTTAGCAACTTTCAATTGTTTGCACACTGTAGTCACAAACTGCCTTCTCTTCTTAGTCTCACAAAGAACAACCAAACCATGGAGATAGATTCTAAATGACTCTTTAAGCTGGAAAACTGTAGAGGTCCTCCCAAACCTCTAGAGTTCCACACCATAGCTCTCATCGGTCACCTCGGGGCCATTTGAGGCTGGCTTCCTCCACCTTAGAGATATCTAACAATTTATCATCACCCTTCTGTTTTTTTTGAGTCAGGCATCAAACCGTCTTCTCTATCCTCATTCTCTTCTTTAGAAATTCTGCCTCTCTTCCCCCCTACTTGACTGCCTGGTGTTCTGTCATTTGAACATATTACAAGAGTTGATTCGGCCAGGGAATGTATACGATCAGCTCCTCCTACATTTTTTTTTGTGCGGCCAGCTGTGTTGGTAATCTCTTTTAGCGGTCTCCTTGTACTTTTTAGTTGTATTGGTTGTTGACTAAGCTCAATACTAAGTCAAAAAAATACAATACTAGAATAAATACAAAAGGAAATGGACACACAAATCAAACAACATGTGGGGTGCAAGACTTTAGCACTAAAATCTGAAAAAAATCAAAGTCCAAGATCTGAAAATATCACGCATGGGATAGCACACAATTCTTAGATATGTTGTCTAGTTTATAATATATTTTATATATGCATGATATCTATATAAGTGAGAGTGCTTGCATGTAATATGGTAAGAGGGAAAAAGAGGAAAAAGAGCTCTACGTGAGTTTTCTATTCTATACAAGTACACAGTGAAAAAAACTTGGTTCCTCTCCTCTCACCCACGCCCAAACACTATCAAAAGAGTAAGTCATTCCAATAAATAAAGTCGATCCTCGCCTTGTACTAAAAACAACAAATTGGTATCAGAGCCATGTCATTCGAAGTCATGCCCGTCCCGCGCCTCACAAAACTCAACTATGATAGTTGGGTTATCCGAATGAAGGTACTGCTCGGGTCGCGAGGCGTATGGAATATCGTAGAAAAAGGGTACACCGAACCGAAAAAACGGACGACGAGGCTGAAAGTAAGGCGTCGGAAGAATCTCACAGACTCGACGATACAGCGCTCAACCTCATCCACCAAGCGTTAGACGATCCCGGCCTCGAAAAGATAGCAGGCGCGAAAAATTCTAAGGAAGCAGGGGAAAAACTGGAGACAGCGTACAAAGGCACCGACCGAGTAAAACAAGTACGGCTGCAAACGCTTCGTGGCGAATTCGAAATGACAAGAATGAAGAACGGCGAAGGCGTATCCGATTATATAACGAGAGTACAAACCATCTCGAATCAGTTGAAGAGAAACGGCGAGGCTCTAACGGAAGCCCAGGTCGTCGAGAAAATTCTCCGCTCCCTGACGGACGAGTACGAGAACGTGGTATGTGCAATCGAGGAATCCAAAAATCTCGAAGAAATGACGGTCGATGAACTCTCCGGTTCGCTCGAAGCTCACGAGCAACGGAAGAAAAAGAAGAAGCAGGAATCGTTGGACGAGGCCCTGCAGACGAAGTTATCGTTGAAAGATGACAAGGCGCTATATACGCATCACGGCCGAGGTCGAGGACGAGGTCAACGGGGACGAGGTTTCGGCCAAAATTCAGGCCGAGGACGAGGTTACAATCACGAAAAAGAAGGACAAACGAGCAACCAAAATTGGAGAGGACGAGGCCGAGCACGAGGACGAGGCGGTCGCTCAAATCGATCGAGCATTGAGTGCTACAATTGCGGCAAGTTCGGGCACTTCGCAAAAGACTGTTGGGCCGACAAAAAGGTGGAAGAAAATGCGAACCTAGTCGCACAAGAGGATCCAAAAGACGAAGGCGTTCTTTTAATGGCGCTCGAGGATACGAGTCCCGGCAGCGACATGGTGTGGTATCTTGACACCGGTGCAAGCAATCATATGAGCGGATACAAACATCTCTTTATGGATCTAAAGAAGATCGAGGATGGCCATGTGTCCTTTGGAGACGCATCGAAAATTGAAGTCAAAGGCCGAGGGAAAATATGCTTCTCTCAAAACGACGGCAGACAAGGATCGGTCGAGGACGTCTACTTTGTACCCGACTTGAAGACGAACATCTTAAGTATGGGGCAGTTGCTTGAAAAAGGATATTCGGTGTTCATGAAGGACCGCTCGTTGCAACTAAGAAACAAAGATGGAAGAATGATCGCTCGGGTCGAGATGGAAAGGAACAGAATGTTCAAACTCAACCTGAAGGCGATTCAAGAGCGATGCTTACAAGTTGACGTAGAGGACAAATACCACTTGTGGCATATGCGGTTTGGTCATTTGCACTACGGTGGCCTAAAGGAGCTCTCCAAAAGAGGCATGGTCCGCGGAATACCGGTGATAGAAGGCGAAAAGAAGCTTTGCGAAAGCTGCGTAATCGGGAAACATACGAGGACGACGTTCCAGAAGCAGGCAGAATATCGAGCGCGCAAACCACTCGAGCTCATACATACAGACATATGCGGGCCGATCACACCAGAATTATTCGGTGGAAATAGATACTTTATCACTTTCATCGACGACTACTCAAGAAAGACGTGGGTGTATTTTCTAAAGGAAAAATCAGAAGCGTTCGAGACGATTAAAAAATTCAAGGCTATGGTCGAAAAGGCGACAAGCTCAAACGTCAAGGCACTCCGATCAGACAGAGGTGGCGAATACATGTCAGGTGCTTTCGTTAATTTTGCGAAAAACAAGGCGTCAGGAGGTTCCTCACCGCACCTTATTCACCACAACAGAACGGCGTACTGAAAGGAAGAAGCGAACCATTCTTGATATGGTTCGATCAATGTTGAAAAGCAAGGACATGCCAAAGGAATTCTGGGCCGAAGCGGTACGATGTGCTATATATATTCAGAACCGATGTCCACATCACAGCCTCGAGAATCGAACACCACAAGAAGCATGGACCGGCCAAAAACCGACGGTGGCGCACTTCAAAATATTTGGAAGCGTGGCGTATGCACATGTGCCCGATCAAAGAAGAACCAAGCTCGACGATAAAAGCAAAAAGCTCGTGTTTATTGGGTATGATGAGAAGACAAAGGCGTACCGGCTCTATGACCCTGAAAATAAAAAGGTGATAGTAAGTCGCGATGTTTAGGTAGACGAAGAAAGCTCGTGGGGCTGGAACGTTGAAGAAAATACAATGCCTGAAGAACCACTGATCGTTGCACCAATACCTGTTCCACTTTCGCCTCAAGAAAATGACGAGGAGGATGAACCAAGACAGCCGAGGATGCGAAGCTTGCAAGACCTGTACAGATCAACCGAACAAGTTCACCTAGTCTGCTTATTGGCCGACTCGGAACAAATTAGTTTCGAAGAAGCCATAAGAGACAAGAGATGGAAAATGGCGATGGACAAGGAAATAAAGGCAATCGAAAAGAACGACACATGGAAACTTGTTTGAGTTGCCAAACGGTCATAAACCCATTGGAGTTAAATGGGTTTATAAGAAGTAGATGAATGCTCAAGGAAAAGTTGAACGTTACAAGGCGAGATTGGTGGCGAAGGGCTATCGACAACAAGTGGGAATAGACTACGACGAAGTTTTTGCTCCTGTTGCAAGAATGGAGACAATTCGTTTGCTCCTGGCTCAAGCTGCACAACTCAATTGGCCAATCTACCAGATGGACGTGAAGTCTGCTTTTCTAAACGGGGAACTCGAGGAAGAAGTCTATGTGGAGCAGCCCCCGGGATATACGAAACCAAGAAAAGAAGGCACAGTGTTGAAATTAGAAAAGGCGCTTTACGGGCTAAAGCAAGCGCCGCGAGCATGGAACACCCGGATCGACGGATATTTCAAAAAGAACAAGTTCGAGCAATGTCCGTTCGAGCATGCCCTCTACGTCAAACGAGAAGGAAAGGAAATGATCATCGATGCTCTTTATGTCGATGACCTTATTTTCATGGCAAGCTATGAGAAAATAGTCAACTTCAAAAAAGCGATGACGAAGGAATTCGAGATGATGGACTTGGGACTGATGAAATATTTTCTCGGTCTCGAAGTCGAGCAAAGAAGCACTGGAATTTTTGTGTCGCAAGAAGCGTATGCGAAGGCTATATTGAAGAAAAATAAAATGGAGGAAATCAACCCGGTAGCGACACCGATGGAACTTGGAACAAAATTGTCCAAGTTTGAGGGAGGACAAGGAGTGAATGCGACCGACTATCGAAGTCTCGTGGGTAGTTTGCGATACTTGACCTGCACGAGACCCGATATCGCTTACATCGTTGGTGTCGTTAGCCGTTATATGGAAGATCCAAGACAGTCACATCTAAAGGCGATCAAGAGGATTTTACGATACATCCGAGGAACACAATCGCTCGGACTATTTTATCCGAAGGCGAGCGACTGCAAACTAGTCGGATATTCTGACAGCGATTGGTGCGGAGATATCGATGATCGAAGAAGCACTGGCGGCTACGTATTTTATCTAGGGAATACGGCATTCACCTGGCTATCGAAAAAGCAACCGATCGTGACTTTATCAACCTGCGAAGCGGAATATGTGGCAGCATCGTGGTGCGTCTGTCACGCTATCTGGCTGAGAAACTTATTGCTCGAGTTGAATCTTAGACAAGATGAACCAACCGAAATTCGAGTAGATAATAAGTCAGCGATCGAGTTGGCGAAAAATCCAGTTCATCACGAGAGAAGCAAGCATATTGATGCCCGGTTTCATTTTATTCGGGAGCACGTAAAAAATGGAGCGGTGAAGATGGTACACGTCGCGAGTTCGGATCAAGTTGCAGATATTTTCACGAAGCCGTTACCAACAAGCGCATTCGAAAACCTAAAGAGGATGCTCGGGATGAAAAGACAGGAAGATATTGAGCTTAAGGGGGGAATTTGTTGACTAAGCTCAATACTAAGTCAAAAAAAATACAATACTAGAACAAACACAAAAGGAAATGGACACACAAATCAAACAACATGTGGGGTGCAAGACTTTAGCACTAAAATCTGAAAAAAAAAATCAAAGTCCAAGATCTGAAAATATCACTCATGGGATAGCACACAATTCTTAGATATGTTGTCTAGTTTATAATATATTTTATATATGCATGATATCTATATAAGTGAGAGTGCTTGCATGTAATATGGTAAGAGGGAAAAAGAGGAAAAAGAGCTCTACGTGAGTTTTCTATTCTATACAAGTATTACAGTGAAAAAAAACTTGGTTCCTCTCCTCTCACCCACGTCCAAACACTATCAAAAATAATAAGTCATTCCAATAAATAAAGTCGATCCTCGCCTTGTACTAAAAACAACATTGGTATGTTAGTCAAAGCATCCAGCATTCTGTCATCTTCATAGGTAAAGGTCTTGGCAGGTTCTATCTCCATCTGACCGTAGGTAGGTGACTCAATATTAAGTTCGTTTGTTGATTCCTTTTGTCAGTTATGGTAGGATTAATTATGAGGAGTACTTCCACAGTTCAGCTTTCCTCCACTATTTCTTTTTAGAAGAATAGTATATGTTGTAATTCTTCATCCTTGGACGATGTGTCTGTTTCTCTATTGTCCATTGTTGGATGGCTGATATTCTCCTTACCCTTTGTTGCGCAATTCCTTCTCTTCGTGACTTCCACTCTCCGCGTGTATATGCTTCTCCCAGTTTGGTCTAGGCTCCCCAATTGGCTTCTTCTTTATTCTGTTTCCTTTTGCTTTAATCCAATCTCCAAATTGGCGAGGCATGAAATTCTTATTCTTAATATCTTCAGATCTGATGCTACAATTCTTCTCATGGTGAATGATACGTTAGGATTTTATGCTATTTTTATACCCCGAAAAGCGTATTTTTTGCCGTTATTTAATTGAATAAACTTGGATATCCTACCCTTACATGCATATTTCTTGTTTGACAGATATCGAGAAAAAAGAACCAAAGTCGAGCCATCGTGAACACGTTTATGGGAATTGGGCTTAATCATCACAAGGACTTAATTGTGGGCTTTTAGTTTAATTTAAGTATATGGACTAACTAAAGCCCACAAAAGTTCGATTGATGCTAGGAGATCAAGTCAAAGTTGCTTATAAAATCCCTAAGAGATACACGTTTCAAAGGAGGAGAAAAGGTCAAACATGAAGATTTGAATAAGAAACTATAAGGTCACGTGTGAGGAGCAAATTAAGGAAACAATATATTTGGTTCAAAGGATCATGCGAGAATAGCGATGGAATTTAATATCTTTGAAGTCGGTTGATTATTCTATAAAAGGGGAGCTCTGCACAACGAAAGGGAGAGCTGCGCGACGACTGAAAATAAAGAACATTAGATGGCGGAGAAGAATAGCGCGGCGCGAGCACCGTAATGAGGGCGATTTTCTTATCTTTTTAATATTTCGTTTTCGACAATGTTTTCTTCAGATTCTTTGTCGCTTTCATATAATATGCTAGCGTAATTTATTTTGTGATTAAGGCCGTGTGAGGCCAGATTATGACTACGTATTAATGCTATTATTATCTTATTCAAACATATGATTTAAGTTATGTATTCTTTGTTTGCGCTTCATATGCATACGTGTGATTGGCTTCCATGCGTATGATTATTGATTGGTTTATGAGACAGACTAAGTGATTAAACCGATTAGAACAAAACATTGAATACCACTATGTAAAACCGACCAGAGATGAAATTCGGTTTTTTACGTGTGGTTTCCGAGACCTTAGGCGCCGAAAGCGTCTAAACTCGGGGAATTTCACGAAGATCGAATGCACGTATAGGAACTACAGTCATATAGACATATAGTTGTTTGGTTCTCTATTTACGTAGGGTTGCTAGTTGCGTGAATAACGGGTTATTAGGAATTTCCACCTTGACTTGATTCATGTTGATTAGATAGATGATATTGCATGAAGACATAGGAATATTTCGTGCCGAGCATGTGTCTTAATCACGTTCGTCGTTAACTGCTCTATCCTCACCTATTTTATTTACGTTTATTTTATTATTTGTCTTTTATCTCATTTACCAAATCATCAAAACTATAAAACTTCCGTTAGTTTAAATTAGAATTATGAATATTTTCTTAGAATTAATCGAGCCGTCTTCGTGGATCGATACTTGGACTTCATCCGTTTTACTACTTACACGACCTAGTACACTTGCTAGTAGTATTTGAGCATGTCAAGTTTTTGACGCCGTTGCCGGGGGCAGCAGTATTATTAATTTTAGGATATATTCTGATTTTTAGTTTAGACCTTTTAGTTATTTATATATTCTTTTTATTATTATTATTATTATTATTATTATTATTATTATTATTATTTTCTTTTGTTTATTATTATAATTTTTTTATTCACTTATTTTTATTTTTATTTTCTTTCGCAGGAATAATGGAGAATAAAGAACGCGAGGGGGTTCCTCCACGCACTACTTCACTAAGTCGAGCACTTCCGGTGCTTTTCGATGACAACGATACAATTGTCATTCCCGTCGGGCCAAATAATCATTTCGAGATCAAACCTGTTACTATACAGATTGTTACGGGTTCAACACAATTTCAGGGGCTGACAAATGAGGACGCAAATTCGCATACTTTGAAATTCACTCAAATTTGCAAGACTATTAAGTATCTCGAAGTGGCGACAGAAGTGATAAAACTGACATTTTTTCCCTTTTCTCTGACAAGTAAAGCCTCTGAATGGTTCTCTTCACTGCCACACGCATCCATCACTAGCTGGGAACAGATGGTGGAGTGTTTCTTGGGCAAGTACTACCCGCTCTCGAGGACCAGTGAGATAAGGAGCGAGCTTGTGAACTTCAAGCAGGAAGGGGGCGAAACGTTGAGCGATGCATGGGGTCGATATAAGAGCCTTCTCAGACAATGTCCGAACCACAGTATGCCCTTGAGCGTTCAAATGCAGTCGTTTTTCTTGGGACTTAGCACGCAAAACAAGCGCATCGTCGACGGAGGATGCAACACGAACTTTATGGAGCTCGATGATGTAGACGCACTTGCAGCCATCGAAAGGATCGCAGCCTACCCGGCGAGATATACTGAGCAAGATCTGGACCGTCGGACGGCTGGAGTACATGAGATAAGTAGCTCACTGGAGGCGCAATTTGAGGCTATACACCGGAGACTTGACGGGATGCAAACAAAAAAACCCAAGGAAGTAAACCATATCCAGTCGAGGCAAGGGAACTTCTACTCGAACACGTACAACTCAAGTTGGAGGAATCATCCGAACCTATCATATGAGAACTCGCACTACGAGAAGCCACCACAACAACCTAAAGCAGACTGGGAAGTAGCCTTAGAAAAAATGGTGGCGATCCAAGGCGATCAAAACCGCAAGACGGAGGAAAGATTTCAGGGTCTAGAAGGGAGAGTTCAGGAAGGCTTTCAAGATATACGTGCTGCAATAAAAGACTTAAACAATTCAAATGGGACAGCTCTCAAATACAGTAGCCGAGCGCAAGCCTGGCACACTTCCGAGAGACACCGAAAGGAACCTCGAGAGTACGCGAATGCCATTGAACTGAGAAGTGGAAAGAAGCTTGAATCGTTCCAAGAGACCAAGGAGGTGGAGAAAGCAAAAGAGACGGAGACATCCAACCAGAGCGAATTCACGGGCACAAACACTATGGTTCATGGCCCTGAAAAAGACAAGCGGGCCGAAAAAGTCAAGGACGAGCCAGATTCACTCTTGGAGGAAAAGAAGGTCAACCCACTCCCACCAATAAAAATCCGACCTCCATATCCAGCGGCTTTACGAAAAGGGAAGAATCATGAAGACTTTGATCGTTTCATTAATATATATAAAAAACTTGAAGTTAATATCCCTTTTATTGAGGCTTTGTTGCAGATGCCAAAGTACGCCAAATGCCTGAAGGAGCTACTATTCAAGAGAAACAAGTTAGAAGAAGACGGAACAATAGCTCTCACCGAGGAATGTTTAGCGCTATTACAGAAGAAGCTTCCTCCAAAGCTTAAGGATCGAGGGAGTTTCTCTATTCCATGTGCTATTGGATCTCTTACATTTGATAACGTGTTATGCGATCTTGGTGCGAGTATTAATCTGATGCCATTTTCAGTATTTAGGAAATTGGGACTTGGCGAGCCAAAACCCACATCTACTATCCTCCACCTCGCCGATAGATCAATCAGGTATCCACGAGGAAAAATGGAAGATGTATTGGTGAAGGTCGGGGAGCATTACTTCCTGGCTTATTTTATCGTGTTGGATATGGAAGAAGATGATAACCTCCCATTAATACTTGGACGTCGTTTCCTAAACACGGCAAGAGCTATTATTGATGTCGGTAACGGTAAACTTATTTTGCAAGTTGGGGAGGAGAAAGTGGAATTTGATGTTTATAAATCTATGAAATGCCCATTGATGAATCTTGCTCGTTTATCGATATTTTTGACCCGTGTGCTTTTAAGTTTTCTGAGTCTTTCAGGTACAACTTGTCTGCAGAGAATACCAGCAAGCTGAAGGACCGCCAGAACACAAAGGCTGATGCTCGAATAGATGCGCCGAACGGGAACCCTACTAAATCTAACTATAACATAGTCGCTTCTGTGCGGAACTTTAACAAGTGGACCCCATGGATTAAAAAGCGCAGTGGCTCTAAGTCTATCAAAAATGTGGTTTCGCCGAAGAAAAAGAAGAAGCTTCGTCGAAAAGACGGCACAGAGGATGGCATCTACATATGGTGAAAAAATGAGAGCCCTCGATCCCATGCGATGATGCAGACACTATCACCAAGAAAGAAAGAAAAAATGAGAGCCCTCGATCCCATGCGAGCCCAAGGTGTACACCGATCGAGATGTTTGGAAAGAAAACTCGATCTATACCGATTATCCACCAAAATAAGCGGTTTGTGAGTCGAGCTAACGACTATAAAAGCAGCGCTTTTTGGGAGGCAACCCAAGTATTATCGATGCATATATATTATATTTAGTTCTATTATTTTAAGTATTATTTATTTTTGTTTAATAAAAACTCGCTTTCACGGTGCGACTAGTCATTTTTTCGCAGGCTAATAACTAGTTTGGGGTTGCCCGTTCGCGATGGTAGCTTTTTCACTGCAGATAAACCAAGACTTCTACATCGATCGACATAAATTCAGGATAGTGTCACTTCTACTCTCTCTTTGCTTTTATTTTACACATTGAGGACAATGTGATATTTAGTTTGGGGGTGGGACGTGACACATACTAGATTTAATATGCTTACATGCTTAGGTATCGATGTGTTTGGTCTTAGTGGGTATAACTGATGAAGGTTGCGATTTGAACGTCATCTGTGGAATCTCCTGTCAATGATGAAAATTTTTAAAATTTTACCGTGTCGGGATATGATTCGATGAATTGAGTGTGATGGTCTCACATGTTGCATTGTTGTGATATTAACATTATTATTTGACTGTATTGACTGCTTTAGGAGAGTATTGCGTATCATGAAGCACAAACCCAGTTATATATGTGAGTTTTTGAGCCTTCAGAGATGAATTCAAAGCAACTCATTATGCTCGGTGTTTATTCTTGTGTGACACGCATGGACTGAATATTTTCGAACTTGCTCTGTTATGCATGTCAATTGTTACTATGTGGATTTTTGTGTGCGAAAAAGAGAAGGCAACTAGGATGGAATCATTGGCCTAATATTTCCCTACCTTACATATTTACCACTTAGTGAGCCCCTTTGAGCCTTATTTGACTTCTTTGTTGATATGGAGCCCAGATATTTAGTCTGATTGCCTCATATATAGCCTATACGACCCGTATCAACGTGTTAATTTATCGATATCGTGAAAAGTGGCTTGTTGATTGAGAAGGTGCCAATCGTCGATGCATTATGAACTCGTCCTATGATATAGATCTCTCATCGTAATATTGCAGCGGACTGGAAACCTCTCTCTTCAATAAGACGTACAAAAAGAAAATGATAGGAGGGGCTGGTTCGAAAAAAAAAAGAAAGAAAAGAGAAAAAAAGAAAAAAAAGAGAGAAAAGCAAAAAAAAAACGAAAAAAACTTGAGCGAGAAGAGTTAGGAAAGGAAAAAGGACGAGTCGAATGAAAAATAGACATGACGTTAGAAGAGTGAAATAAGTCGTGAGAAGAGCGATTCGAGAATTTGCACGTTTGATACTTTTAGCTCACTTTCCCATATGACACACCTTTTCAAAACACGAGCCCCATTACAACCGTTGATGAAAGACCCTTTGATTCGTACATGACTTCTACTATGTGACTATAATGTGATATATTTGCAAGCATAGAGTAATATCTTTTCATGTCGTGCATTGAGCGTCTTTATACAGATCCCTTTGAAAAAAAAACTTCGAGCGACCTATGCGATCCTTCTGAGAGTTGTGGATTGATGCATGGTATAGAAATGTCCTCCGTGCTATAATAAGATTGCAACCTATTACCTCCTGCTTCGTGTTTTGACTAGATCATTCATTAGTTGATAATTATCTCGACCATCTATTTATGTTTTCGGAGATGAAACAGGAAAATTTCATTGAATGATGTTTTAAAAATCCTAACTTGATTTGGTTTTATTCCGCTTTCCTGATCGAGGACGATCGAAGCTAGTTTCGGGGTTGTTGATACGTTAGGATGTTATGCTATTTTTATACCCCGAAAAGCGTATTTTTCGCCGTTATTTAATGGAATAAACTTGGATATCCTACCCTTACATGCATATTTCTTGTTTGACAAAAAAAGAACCAAAGTCGAGCCATCGTGAACACGTTTATGGGAATTGGGCTTAATCATCACAAGGATTTAATTGTGGGCTTTTAGTTTAACTTAAGTGTATGGACTAACTAAAGCCCACAAGAGTTCGATTGATGCTAGGAGATCAAGTCAAAGTTGCTTATAAAATCCCCTAAGAGATACACGTTTCAAAGGAGGAGAAAAGGTCAAACATGAAGATTTGAATAAAGGTCACGTGTGAGGAGCAAATTAAGGAAACAATATATTTGGTTCAAAGGATCATGCGAGAATAGCGATGGAAATTAATATCTTTGAAGTCGGTTGATTATTCTATAAAAAGGGGAGCTCTGCACAGCGAAAGGGAGAGCTGCGCGACGACTGAAAATAAAGAACATTAGACGATGGAGAAGAAGAGCGCGGCGCGAGCACCGGAACGAGGGCGATTTCTTACCTTTTTAATATTTCATTTCGACAATGTTTTCTTCAGATTCTTTGTCGCTTTCGTATAATATGCTAGCGTAATTTTTTTTGTGATTAAGCCCGTGTGAGGCCGGATTATGACTATGTATTAATGCTATTATTATATTATTTAATCTTATGATTTAAGTTATGTATTCTTTGTTTGCGCTTCATATGCGTACGTGTGATTGGCTTCCATGCGTATGATTATTGATTGGTTTATGAGACGGACTAAGTGATTAAACCGGTTAGAACAAAACATTGAATACCACAACGTAAAACCGACCAGAGATGGAATTCGGTTTCGTATGTGTGGTTTCCAAGACCTTAGGCGCCGAAAGCGTCTAAACTAGGGGAATTTCACGAAGATCGAATGCACGTATAGGAACTACAGTCATATAGACATATAAATGTTTGGTTCTCTATTTACGTAGGGTTGCTAGTTACGTGAATAACGGTAGCACATATATTAGGAAATTCTACCTTGACTTGATTCATGTTGATTAGATAGATGATATTGCATGAAGACGTAGGAATATTTCGTGCCGAGCATGTGTCTTAATCACGTTCGTCGTTAACTGCTCTATCCTCACCTATTTTATTTACGTTTATTTTATTATTTGTCTTTTATCTAATTTACCAAATCATCAAAACTATAAAAATTCCGTTAGTTCAAATTAGAATTATGAATATTTTCTTAGAATTAATCGAGTTGTGAGACTATCACACTCAATTCATCGAATCATATAGCGACATGGTAAAATTTCAAAAATTTCATCATTAACAGGAGACTCCACAGATGATGTTCAAATCGCAACCTTCATCAGTTATACCCACTAAAAGACCGAAGTACATCGATACGTAAATATGTAAGCATATTAAATCTAGCATGTGTCACATCACACTCCCAAACTAAATAGTACATTGTCCTCAATGTGTAAATTAAAAGCAAAAAAAGAGTAGAAGTGACACTGCCCTGAATTTTACGTCGATCGATGTAGAAGACTTTGTTGATTCACAATAAGCAAGCAACCATCGCGAACGGGCAACCCCCAAACTAGTTATGAGCCTGCGAAACAAACATGACTAGGCGCACCGTGAAAGCGAGTTTTATTAGAAAAAATAATACTTAGAATAATAAGACTAAATATAATATATATGCATCAATAATACTTGGTTTACCTCCCAAGAAGCGCTGTTTTTAAAGTCGTTAGCTCGACTGTCGAGATGATCAGGGTGGCTTGGTGTCTAGGCTTGCTTTGGTGTTCTGGAGGTCCTTCAGCTCGCTGGTATTCTCTCCAGACGAGGTGTCCCTGAAAGGCACAGAACAACGTAAAGCAGGAATATTAGTAGCACTAGGTTCTTCAAGAAATACCAAGTTCGCTTTGCCAATTTCCCCATCGTCGTAGAGTTTCAAGCGATGCCCATTAACTGTGTGTTCGTCCTTTCCATTGATAAGGATTTGTACGGCCCCGGATGGAAATACTTTCTGCACTATATAGGGGCCAACCCACTTACTCTTTAACTTCCCTGGAAAGAGACGTAGCCTTGAGTTGAATAGCAAGACGCGATCGCCGACTTTGAACTCCCTTTTTATGATTTTCTTGTCATGCCACTTCTTTGTTCGCTCCTTATATAACTTGGCATTCTCGTACGATTGTTGACGAAACTCGTCCATCTCGTTCAGCTGGAGCAACCTATTTTTACCTGCTTCAGACAAATCAAAATTTAGCTTTTTAATAGCCCAATCTGCACGGTGTTCTAATTCTACAGGTAAATGGCATGCTTTTCCAAAAACAAGACGAAACGGCAAAGTCAGACTTTTGTATGCGGTGCGGTACGCCCATAGCACGTCATCTAGCTTGAGCGACCAATCTTTCCTTGCGGCGTTCACCGTCTTTTCCAAGATCTGCTTCAACTCCCTATTCGAAACCTCTACCTGTCCACTAGTCTGAGGATGGTATCGGATAGACACTTTATGCTTCACACCATACTTAGACAACAAATTAGCAAATAACTTATTGAAGAAGTGAGTACCACCATCGCTAATTATTGCCCTAGGTGTACCAAAACGAGTAAAAACATGCTTCTGAAGAAAGCGAATGACTACGCGTGCATCATTGGTCCTACATACTTCTGCCTCTACCCATTTAGACACATAATCTACTGCTACCAATATATACTTATTTGAACATGAACCAGGAAATGGCCCCATAAAATCAATGCCCCACACATCAAATAGTTCAATTTCTAACATGATATTTAATGGCATTTCATGCTTTCGAGACATAGCACCAGTACGCTGACAACGATCACATGATGCGACATAAGCATGCACATCCCTAAACAAAGTAGGCCAAAACAAACCCGATTGTAATACTTTAAATGCAATCCTAGTGGGTCCATGGTGTCCACCCGTCAAACCCGCATGACAATGAGATAAACAGAGCTCACCTCTTCGGCGGGTATACATCGCCGGATTACCTGATCAGAGCAAATCTTGTATAGGAATGGATCGTCCCACAGGTAGTGTTTCACATCAGAGAGAAATTTCTTCTTCTGATGAAAACTCAAGCCTGTGGGAATTTCACCTGTAGCAGCATAATTCGCAAAATCCGCGAACCAAGGAAATGATGTATCGATCAAAGCAAATAATTGTTCGTCTGGAAAATATTCGTCAATAGGTAACTCCTTATCTTGCTCATGTGAATTATCTAACCTAGATAAATGATCAGCTATCACATTCTCAACACCTTTCTTATCACGAATCTCTAAGTCATACTCTTGAAGTAGTAAAATCCAGCGAATCAACCTAGGTTTAGCATCTTTCTTAGCAAATAAGTATCTAAGTGCAGCATGATCAGTGTAGATGATTACCTTATTCAACACTAGGTAAGAACGAAATTTATCTACTGCAAATACCACGGCTAGTAACTCTTTCTCAGTAGTAGCATAATTCCTCTGTGCATCGTCTAGAGTTTTACTAGCGTAGTAAATAACCTGAAATACCTTATCCTTGCGTTGTCCTAGAACCGCACCTACCGCTCCATCGCTGGCATCGCACATCAGTATAAATGGGAGTGTCCAGTCAGGTGCGACCATCACTGGAGCGGTGGTGAGTTTCTCCTTTAAAGTTCGAAAAGCCTGCAAACAATCATCAGTTAAGTTAAAAATAGCATCTTTAACAAGTAAGTTAGATAAAGGCTATTTTTGAAAAATTCTTTATGAAGCGTCGGTAGAATCCTGCGTGTCCCAAGAAGCTTCGAACCCCCTTCACTGATGTAGGTGGTGGCAACTGCTCAATCGCGTCAACCTTGGCTCGATCCACCTCAATTCCTTTGTGCGATACCTTGTGTCCGAGAACTATGCCTTCCTGTACCATAAAATGACACTTCTCCCAATTTAAGACAAGGTTAGTCTCTTCGCATCGTGATAGAACGGATGCTAAATTATCAAGACATGTATCAAATATCTCCATAAACTTCTCAACCATGTCATGAAAAATAGCAAGCATGCATCTCTGAAAAGTAGCTGGTGCATTACATAATCCGAATGGCATACGTCTATATGCAAAAGTACCATAAGGACAAGTAAAAGTCGTCTTTTCCTGATCCTCGAGTGCAATAGAAATCTGATTGTAACCTGCGTAACCATCTAGAAAGCAGTAAAACTCATGTCCAGCTAGTCTTTCTAACATTTGATCAATAAAAGGGAGGGGAAAATGATCCTTACGGGTGGCATCATTCAATTTCCTATAATCTATGCATACACGCCACCCCGTAACTATCCTCGTGGGAATAAAATCATTAGAGGCATTCTTTATAATGATCATACCTCCCTTTTTAGGAACAACTTGGGTCGGACTAACCCATGCGCTATCAGAGATAGGATAGATAATACCTGCATCCAAAAGCTTAATTACCTCCTTTTTCACCACTTCTTGCATCGCTGGGTTTAGGCGCCTCTGTGGTTGTGCGACCGACTTGTAAGAATCTTCCATCAAAATCTTGTGCAGGCAAATGGTCGGGCTTACTCCCTTGATGTCAGCAACCTTCCATGCGAATGCTCGTTTGTGTTCTCTTAGCACCCTCACTAGCTTTTCCTCCATTAGATCTGTCAAAGTGGAGGAAATAATCACGGGTAAAGTATCAAGGGCGCCAAGGTAAACATATTTAAGATGACTAGGTAAGGGTTTAAGTTCTAGAATCGGAGGGTCCTCGATTGATGGTCGAGGTTGCGTGGCTAATGATCGATCGAGCCGCTCTACTTTTGGCTTGGCCGACCTCCGATGAGGTGGGTTCGCTTCTAAGCTTGCTAGGGAATCGGCCATCTCCTCGGACTCGTCTCCAACTAGGCATGCTTCCAAGTTTTACTTATTCCTGAAAGTTTTAAAATACTCCAGAGCACATGCGTCAATACTATCAATAAAGGAACAAGAATCATCATCTGGAGGGTGTTTCATTGCTTTATAAATATCAAATATAACTTTCTCATCCCCAACCTGTAGGATGGGCTTACCATTACCAACATCAATAAGGGCTCTTGCCGTATTCAGAAACGGTCTTCCTAAAATAAGAGGCATGTCGGTGTCTTCTTCCATGTCTAGCACCACGAAATCGGCTAGGAAGTAAAACTATCCAACCTTCACAAGCACGTCCTCCACTACTCCTCGTGGGTATGTGATCGATCTATCCGCTAGTTGGAGAATCGTAGATGTAGGCTTTGGCTCACCTATCCCTAGCTTTTTCAGAAGTGAAAAGCGTAACAAGTTAATACTCGCTCCTAAATCACAAAGGACTTTAGTAAATGATAATGAGCCTATGGAACAAGGAATAGAAAAACTCCCCCTATCTTTGAGCTTTCGTGATAGCTTCTTTTGTAACACCGCAGAGCATTCTTCATTAAGGGCTATCGTGCCATATTGCTCTAGCTTGTTCCTGTTTGATAGCAACTCTTTGAAAAATTTGGCGTACTTCGGAATCTGCAAGAGAGCTTCGCAAAAAGGAATGTTAATATCTAACTTCCTAAAAATATTAATAAAGCGCTCGAAGTGCTTGTCCGGCTTTCCCCTTCGTAATGTCACGGGATATGGAGGTCGAATCTTGACTGGTGGGAGTGGGTCGACCTTCTTTTCCACCGCGAGAGGATCCGGCTCATCCTCGACCTGCATGCTCGTCCTTTTCATCGTCGTGAACCTCAGTGTTTGTGGTCGTGAGGTTGCTTTCATCGTTGTTTCTGTCGCTTTTGCTTCTTCTTCAACCTTGGTCTCCTTGGTTGATTCGAGCTTCTTCCCATTTCTCAGCTGAATGGCCTTAACGTACTCTCGAAGGTTCTTTTCAGTGTCGCTTGGGAGTGTGCCTGACTTGCGCTCAGACATTGAACTTGTTAGATGCTCTATTGTAATCGCCAAACTTTGTATTATGCCTTCTATCTTGTTGAATCGTTCGTCATCTTACGACTCTGATCACATTGATAGCCCGCCAATTTCTCAAATGCTATCTCCCAATCGGCTTTTTGTTTTGTTGGTGGCCCATTCTGTTGATTTTGAGCTTCTGGAGGCTTTAAGTAGTGCGAGTTTCCGTATGATAGATTCGGATGGCCTCGCCAGCTTGGGTCGTATGTGTTGGAGTACGCATTCTTTTGCCTATTGTGGATGTAATTCACCGCCCCAGGGTCCGTGGAGTTGTGCCTGGTCTAACCTTTTATGTATAGCTTCGAATTGCGCCTCCAACGAGCTACTTATCTCATGTACTCCGGCCGTCCGTCGGTCCAGATCACGCTCACTATATCTTGCTGCGTAGGCTGCAACTCGCTAGATGGCCTGGAGTGCTTCCTCGTCCCCTAACTCCATAAAGTTTCGTGTGCATCCGCCGTCGACGATCCTTTTATTTGGTGTGCTCAGCCCTAAGAAAAATGACTGCATCTTTACGCTCAGGGGTATGTTGTGGTTCGGGCATTGTCGCAGAAGGCTCTTGTACTTACTCCATGCATCGCTCAGAGATTCGCCACCTTCTTGTTTGAAGTTTACTAGCTGGCTCCTAATTTCGCTGGTCCTTGACAGTGGGTAATATTTTGCCCAGAAAAGCACTCCACTAGTTGCTCCCAACTAGTGATAGATGCATGTGGCAATGATGAGAACCATTCAGAAGCCATACCTGTCAAAGAAAAGGGGAAAATGTTAGTTTTATCACTTCTGTGGAGACGCTAGGATACTTAATAGTTCTGCAAATTTGAGTGAATTTCAAAATATGTGAATTTGCATCCTCGTTTGTAAGCCCATGAAACTGTGTTAAACTCGTCACCATCTGTATAGTAACGGGTTTAATCTCAAATGATTATTTTGTCCCGGCGGGATGGCAATCGGGTCGCTGTCATCGAAAATTCCTGGAAGCGCTCAACTTAGTAAAGTGGGCCGTGGCGGAACCATATGTTCTTCCTCGTGTTCTTGATTGTCCATTCTCAGTCTACGTTTCGATTGTTTCGCCGACACGTTGCTTCCATTTCTGCGTCAAATAGCAATGGTACGTTCCTCGAGCTTCGTCTCATGCACTAATAGAAATTATCTGCAAAAGATGAAAAATCAGCGTAAGCGAATTGGCAAAAATAGTAAACAATAATAATAATAATAATAATAATAATAATAATAATAATAATAATAATAATAATAATAATAATAATAATAAACGAGAAATACAACGTCTAAACTAAAACTCAGAATAAATCCTAAAATTAATAATATAGCTATCCTCGGCAACGGCGCCAAAACAAATCTATGCAGCTGAGGTCCAGTCAGAGCTTTTGTAAAAACATCAGCAAGCTGCTCGTTTGTCCTAACTGGTAATATCTTAACTGTGCCATTTGAGATTTGGTGCCTCACAAAGTGGCAGTCTATTTCGATGTGCTTTGATCTCTCATGAAACTTGGGATTCAAAGCCAGCTTCATGGCCAATTGATTATCACAATAAGCAACTAGAACCTGTCTGATTTCAAGATGCAACTCCTTTAATAGATGCTTGATCCACAGCATTTCAGCCACCAGTGATCCCAGCGCTCGATACTCTGCCTCTGTTGATGATCTAGATACTGTTGCTTGCTTCTTTGCCTTCCATATCACTAGTGAATCGCCCAGAAAGGTGCAATAGCCCGTAACAGATCGTCTGGTATCCTGACAAGTAGCCCAGTCAGCATCACTGAAACCTTTCATGTCTCTTTTTTGATCTGAGGATAAGAGTAGCCCCTGTTCTGGTGCAGCTTTGATGTACCTCAAAAGATGATGGACTGCCTTCATATGCTCGGTCCGAGGAGCTGAGATATACTGACTTAATTTGTGAACTGCGAAAGAGATGTCTGGTCTGGTAAATGTAAGATAGAATAGTCTGTCAATTAACCTTCTGTACTTGAAAGGGTCACCTAAGAGCTCCCACCATCCTCTGTGATCTTCTCACCTGGATTAAGTGGTGTTGTTAAAGGCTTGGCTCCCAGATAACCTGAATCTTCTAGCAGCTGTAGAGCATAATTTCTCTGTGAGATGTAAATGCCTCCCTACTTCAAGCGACTGCAATCCCAAGAGAATATCTGAGCTCACCTAAATCTTTGATCTTAAAACATGTCTTCAGAAAGTCCTTTACTTCTTGCAGCCTTTCCTCAGATGGTCCTGCT
The DNA here is from genome assembly GCA_027422505.1 of Craterostigma plantagineum. Taxonomy (NCBI): domain Eukaryota; kingdom Viridiplantae; phylum Streptophyta; class Magnoliopsida; order Lamiales; family Linderniaceae; genus Craterostigma; species Craterostigma plantagineum. Next base: position 167,100 of record JAPQWV010000866.1, read on the forward strand.
AGGATGATATCATCCACGTAGACTAGCAGAATGACCATATTCTGATCTCTTCCCTCCACAAAGAGCGTGTGATCTGCATGAGTTTGCTCAAACCCGAAGTCTCTAACTGCATTGGTAAACTTCATATTCCATTGTCTCGAAGCTTGCTTCAGACCATATATTGATTTGTTGAGTTTGCATACCATTCTGTCCATCCTGATCTCTGTTTTTCTAAGTAGAAGCCCTGAGGTAGCTCCATGTATACCTCCTCAGCCAAATCACCATTTAGAAAAGCATTATTCACATCAAGTTGTGTGAGATTCCATTTGAGGTTTGCTGCCAATGTTAGGATGATTTTTATAGTGTTAGGTTTGGCTACCGGGGCAACGTATCAATATAGTCTACACCTTCCCTCTGATCTAGCCCTTAGCCACCAAGTGCGCCTTGTACTTATCTATCTTCCCCACAGAATTCAGTCTTTAACCTTGTAGACCCATCTACATCCAATAGCCTTTTTCCCTTCGGGCAATGCCATTACTGACCAGGTCTGATTATCTTCAAGGGCCTGAAATTCCTCATGCATGGCTAATTGCCATTGCTCTGAGGTTGCTGCTTCAGCATAGCTCCTTGGTTCCCTTGCTAGAGAGACACTACACATAAAGGACTGGTGTTTGTCTGAAAAATTTTGGTAAGACAGCACTTCTGATATTGGGTATCTAATATGTCCTTCTGTGAGCTTGTTACAATGAAAATCCTTCAAGTAGGTAGGCCTCTTGAGTTCTCTCCTAGACCTCCTTGGTTGATGTGATGTAAGCTGCTCACTTGCTGGTAGTTCATCATTCTGCTCTAAGTCCATGATTGTCTCTGCATCAGTTAACTGCTGTTCTGGTTCCTCTGTATACTGGTTTGTCTCATCTACACTTTCCTGTCCAGCAAGTCCCTGCTCCATTTCTGCATGAGGTGTGTTTCCAGGGTCCGAGGCATGGTGACTGTCACAGTTTCTGGGAAGCACCAGTGAGGAGAAAGGATCCTCTGCAGCAAGAGCTGAGCCTTGAACCTTGAGAGGAAACACATCTTCCCTGAATATCACATCTCTTGAAATGAAAATTTCTTCTGTCTTAACTTCCATGACCTTGTAACCTTTGACACCATTTGGGTAACCTATGAAAATACACTCCCTAGCTCGAGCATCGAACTTCCTCCTACCTGCTGTAAGAGTGGAAGCAAAACATTGAGAACCAAAGACTCGTAGCATATGATAAGTCTATTGGCCTCTGGTTAAGTAGTTCATATGGACTTTTACCATGTAAGATGACAGATGGTGTCCTATTTATAAGGAATGCTGCAGTTAAAATGCATTCTGACCAAAATTTGACAGTTACACCAGATTGAAAAAATAGTGTGCGAGCAACATCTAAAAGGTCTTGGTGCTTTCTCTCCACCACCGAGTTCTGCTGTGGAGTTTGAACACATGACAAGTGATGTATGATTCCCTTCTCTCTGAACAGATTAGTCATGTTAAACTCCTTTCATTATCTGATCTAAGCACCTTAACTTTCATCTTGAAGTGAGTTTCTACATAAGCTAAAAAATAAGGTATCATGACTTGTACTTCTGATTTGTGCTTAACCATGAACAACCAGGGGTAGCATGAGTAATCATCAACTATAGTAATGAAGTATTGGTGTCCCTGGTGGGAAGGTACATGGAAAGGACCCCATACATCGCAATGGATTAAATCAAAGGGTGAGCAAGCTGTTTTGTGATTACTAGGAAATGACAGTTTTCTTTGCTTATCAAGTGGGCATATCTTACAGTATGTGTCCAAACTGCTAGCTTTATGTCTTAAAGGTCTAAGCATGTCTAAAACCTTAGCTGAAGGGTGGCCCAATCTGTCGTGCCACAGATTTACTGACATCTTATTAAGAAACACTCTTCTATTCTCAGTTGGAAACTGGCAGTCTGAGCTCATCTGTAACATGTACAGCCCTGCACTGATGCTACAATTCTTCTCATGGTGACCCATCTTACCACACTAATAGCACAATTGTGCTAACTGTTCGTACTTTAAATCAACCGAATGTTTAGTATTTTGAGTTTGATGAAGGTTCCCCTAAGCAAAGGTTTCTCTAAGTCCACTGATACTCTGATTTTTAAATGATTTGGGAGTTCCCAAACTTGAACCCATAAGTCAACAAGATTGAATTCCTTTTCCACTAGCTTCAACTTTTCACTCCAATCTTATAAATTATGTAATGTTGTTCAAAGAACCATTGACTGCCTCCAAGATTCGATTTTTGTCCTCTTGTGTCTTGAATATGAACTGGAATAGATTGATGCCCAACTCCAGATTCTTGTAAGAGTATAACGTAGTCCTGTGTTGTTTACTTGTTTGTCACTGAAATTCTACCCACTAAGCTTCTACCACACTCCTCTCTGCTTCCCACAATATATGTAGCCTCTAATTCAGTTCCCCTCAATTCCATGGTTGATAACTTGAATTTCTGTAGACGCTCAGAAATGTCATCCTCAAGATTACAGTTCAAAGAATCTTCCATTATACGTACAGCTACAACCAGATACCTCAGAGCATCTCCAACCCGCGGCATGAAAATACAGTTGATTCTGCACAATATTACAGCTGCTACAGTGCTTTTTTACTCCAACCCATAAACTCTACTTTCTACACTAATTTTCACTCCAAACCATTAACTCTATTTTCTACTCTAAATCAAATTTATATATTAAACTTTATATTATAATAATAAAAAAAAGTCAATAAATTATAATAATTAATACTTACTAAATTATAAGCTTAGCATATTATTTAATTATAATTTTATTAAATTAACACGAAAATATAAATAAATAATAGGAAATTAATGTATTTTTACTTTTATTATTATAAGAAAATCAAATATTTTAATATAATTAAAATATTTTTTATTTAATATGAATAAATAGAATGTACAACACAATTTGTGTTGAAAATTGTGTGTACTCTACATCTAGAGTATCTCTACTAATCAACACAATATTAGTGTTAGATATAGAGTCCCAGTAAAGACATACTTTACTTTTTTGTTTTACACAAAAATGAAGTACCCGTTGGAGATGCTCTCACAACCCTGCAAAATACAAAAAATCCAAGAAAAGGAACAGGTCAACAAGGTTAAAAGCGAAGAAATGGGTAATCCTATTCACTATGCCAACCAAAGAGAAAGGTCAACGGGTTGCAAAGGATGTTGGGTTCTGAGGTAGCTACATTAAAATGGGTAACTAACTTTAGACGTGCCCATGCCCTTCTGGTTAAAATTACCCCATTGTTCTCCGAATAAATAAATATAGTCCACTAATTTTACATTAAAACCCTCCCTTTTTTACCCCTCTTGACGTCACCGTTTTGATGATATCTCATAATAATTCCGGGCATAGCTTACCAAATCGATCCTCAAATAAAATCTAGAGCTAGTACTTTTTTGCAGCTCAAATATATTAAAATTAGGGTTTCTCGTCCACCAAGAAGTTTTTTCACACTGGACTTATATAGTTATATGATTAATATGTGAGTAAATTATTAGCAAATTCATTTGAATTTAACGTCTCGAAGATGAGGTAATGTATGCGTCGAGCCAGCTAAAAACGTTTTGATGATGAGGATGAATACGATGATGATGATGAATAATTATAACATGTGTAATATACCGTACCTTGCTATGTGTGCATAGCGTACCATGTCACGCATTTATATTGTACCCTATAAGATTTCTATATGATACCTAAATGTGCTAATATGGTATACCATTTTCTAAACGTATCACGTACCACAATATGTTGTTATAGAGTACCAAAATGTGCTCATACGGCGTATCTGCGGCAGGATGTGGTACGTATGTGCAAAAATTTATTCTGTTAGATACCTACATATGAAAAATGCTGACCGTGTACTAAATTACAAGTTTTTCTGCCGATGAGGTATTTATGTGTAAACACCCAATAACAATCGAAAGTTAACTTATTCAATTATAATAGGGAGTTACTATTTACCGCCCACTTTTTACTTGTTACCACCGCCCCCTAAAGGGCTGGAAAAAGACGTTTTTGCCCCTATGTTATTTAAATTAATTTAAAAAGGTAAAATATAATAAAAAGTAAGAATTGTTATTTAAAGACCTTTACTACGCAACACTTTTCAAATCACACATCCAAATCAGACAAAAAACAGAGAATTTTGCAAATCGCAATGGATCGACGACAAGGAAAGGGAAAGGGAAAGGGGGTGCTGTCACGACTGGTAAGAAAATTGTCGTAAAATTCATTCGTACGTAGATAGATTGTCAAAAACGGTCGAAATAGGCTGAAAAAAACGGTCGATCGGACGGAAAATAGGGCGAAAACGGCACGACCGAAGCGAAATTTCGGCCGGCCAAGTCACGACCGAAACGTAATTTCGGTCGAGTCAGGACCGACCGAAATCCGATTTCGGTCATGACTTGGCAGACCGAAATCGTCCGCCGGTCGCCGTGGATCCGACCGAAATCGTGTTTCGGTCGGGTCCGTCACAACCGAAATCTGGTTTCGGTCGGATCCTCGGCGACCGAACTTCGATTTCGGCCGTCGTAGTCGGACCAGAGTCGGATTTCGGTCGGCTCATGGTCCGGCCGAATTTAGGTTTCGGTCGTGCATATTTTTTATTTTTATTTTAATAAATATCTAATGCGATTCAACTGGTTCTGAATCTGCTCGTGCACCTTCACCCATACGGTGTCAAGAGATCCAGTGGCCGAGTTCAGCCATCCTTTCAGCTCGCTGTGGGCACTCTCCACACGACATGTAGTGGTGTTCCCGAAATGAAGCACATGGTTCGTCCAAGCTCTGGCGAACTTCTCCTTATGCACCAACCACGTCTGCTCAACATAACTAAGAGTTTTGAGTCGGCTAGCCAACGTAGACGCATGTCATTCACTGCCTTCTCGTATTCGTCAACCGTCGGAGCTTCCACGACTGCTTTCCAGGACTTGTGCGTGAATGGGTTGCGGTCTTTTTGCTCTTCCCCCCAACCAATAAACTTTGTTCTCCACATCTTTATAAATATGCCACGTGCACAGCAGATGGTGAGAATGGGGAAATACCATATGTACCGGTCGAACAAGGCCCAACTCACGATCAGTCACAATCGCCGACGGGTGGACACCTGGCCCTAGAATATCCCTGATAGACTGCAACATCCACCCGTAACTTCTCTCCGTCTCGTCCTCCATGACGGCAAACCCACACAGAAAGTTGTGATTACAGGGAGTCATCCCTATAATCTCAACTAGAGGCATCTTATATCTATTGGTCTTGTATGTCGAGTCAATCCCAATAAAATAAGGATAACGTCCTCAGCAGTGCGAGTGACTCCGGTGTGCGAGAAAGACATGTGTCAGCACACAAGTCTCCTCGTCTCTCAGCGCTTCAACAAATATCCGGACTCTGTCGCCTGGTGCATCAACTGGCTCACCACGTCTCGACCCTCAGAATATTGCTTCTTCAAACGATCTCTGTAATTATATACATGTCGGATCGTCGCGTTATCTTCTGCGTGTCGAGCCCTCATCGCTGAGAGGATATGTGCTGGTTTCGCTTGCGTAACAGTCATTTCCTCTACGACCTTCTTTGCCTGGCTGCTTAACCCACTCGTCTGGCGGTGTCCCTCGGGATACTATGTCAGAGGGTGATTGTGCGTGGATTTTTTCAGGTGGGCCCGTACGAATGTACCATTCCCTAGTAGCTGGATCCTGCTGGGCTATGACTACAAACGGACACCTGCACTTGTTAGACTTCGACAGCCTCTCCAATTCATCTTCCTTGCCTCTATAACGTTCTGCGCGAGAACATCTAATCAATTTTTTTGTGCCGCATTTCTTATGCGACGAAATAATCACCTCGAAACCAAGAGCAATAGCGACGCCTTTCGCCCAGTTAATGGCTTCCACATCGGTCGGAAGTCGTCCTCCTTCGCGGAATACTCACTGTAGTCTATCACGTCGCCCGTGGAATCCTCCAGGACCCTCTCCAAGTCTGAAGAAATATAAAAATTAACTCTGGCCGAAACAGTATTTCGGCCACTCTAAGAGGCGACCGAAAATAGATTTCGGCCACCTCTAAGTTAGCCGAAATCTGATTTCGGCCGAAACCGACCCAGCCGAACAACAATTTCGGCTGGGACAGCCACGACCGACCAAATATTTCGGTCACCTCAGAGGGTGACCGAAATGTTTTTTCGGCCGTCACAAGGAGTGGCCGAAATTATTTTTCGGTCACCCTTGTGTGGACCAAAATTATGCTTCGGTCTGGCCGAAAATTTTCGATCGAATCCGATCGATGTTCGAGAATTCACGTCCATACGAACGAAATTTATGTGAATTTGTACCATCCGTGGCCAATAGACCCTTTCTTTTGACCTTTCCCTTTCCCAAATAGACGATTCATTGCGATTTTATTTATTTTTTTTATGTTTGACTCTGATTTGGATGTGTGATTGTGATATCAAAAGTATTGTATAGAAAGGACTTTAAATAGAAATTTAAATTCAAAAGGGCCAAATCGTCTTTTTTCAGCCCTTTAGGGGGCGGTGAGTAGGAAAAAAGTGGCAGTGAATAGCAATCCAGATTATAATATTAGTCTTACTACTCTTATTACCTTCAATGTACTCACTAACCTTTCATCAAACCGAGGGTTCTTTCTAGAATCTGACACCGATCCAAAATGAATTTTTACCCCTAATTAATATTTGGTCAAAAATAAATGAGTAGCCGACTTATATGAGTGAACGTTGCTTGGAAACCAAAGCGCAAAAAGCATAGTCCCCAGTCAATGTCGTGTGCGCTATAGGCCCGTTGTCTTTTATATAATTACATGATCAATATTTTGTTGCTTATATAATATAGTACGGATCTATCGTTGGAAAAAATATATATATAATATAGTACGGATAAAAATATAAAAATTAGAGTTGCCTAACTATTCATAATAATCTGACCATCAATAGAAAAGAAGTTGGTTGAGGACAAAAGCACACATTATACTAAACGACCAAAGAAAATGTCTTTTTATGATGCTTATTTATTACTGTACTATATACATATATACACCCTGCAAAAATGCTGTAATATCATCATATCCATCAGAGCCCGTGACAGAAGTGTTGTATTGCATGCATGGTAAATAATTAATCGCCATTTTCCTGCGAAAAAAAAAATGGAAAAAGAAAAGCAGACATTTATCAGAAGAGATGCAAAGATACGACTTTTGATGGATCCACGCTTTGGCACCACAAAAGAAGAAGAAGAGAATGACTGTTGTCTGAAATAGGTCTTCTATTTATCATCACCATATTATTATATATATGTCTAAAGAAATCTGATGAGCAGAAGAATCTCACACTTGGGATTATTATATTGGGAGTTTGAAGATTAGAAAAAAAAGGACATAAAGAGAAATAATGGTTTTTTCTTATATAATACTACACATGAAAAGCAAATGCATCCCCTTATGTGTAAGTATATGAGTCAATAGCCTAATTTAGAACATTAAATATTGCATTGCGGGTACTAACTTGATGAGACGAAGCAGCAGGGTGCAGGGAAAATTTTGAATCTTGATGTAAGTGATCACGAGAGAAGAAAATGGACAAAAAAGGAAAGTTATATGACCATGAATGTGTCATATTCATTACCTTTGCTTTGCGATTGCAAGAATGGGCATGCATGCGTAAGATATAGTGGTATGCAACTTCATTGAAATCGATCACAGGCCCTGGATATAATTGGAAGAAATGGTTCATAAATCAGTTCAAAAAGCATATAAATGCTGGGTAGAAATATGTTTCCAATCCAATCTCGTCAATTTTTCAATCTGCTACCTTTGATGCAAGGAAAAAAGAAACATTTTGAATTCCACTACTCTCTGATGCCCAACAGTGAAGAAATTACCTGACTGCAAAGACCACCGCTCGCATTTTACCCTGGAAACTTTTCAAATGAACATAAATTCGAACATATGTTCCATCTCTGTGTTATATGCATGTATACATTTATCGAAGTATGAGCAAAAGCAAATAAAAGACCAACCAAAACGTATATAAAATGGCCCATACTAAATTCGAACATATGTTCCATCTCTGTGTTATATGCATGTAAACATATATCTAAATATGAGCAATCAAATAAAAGGCCAACCAATGTATATAAAATTCTAAAGGTGATGAAAGGAGAATCTTGTTGGTTCCGGTGTTGGCGTCCGGTCGGTGGCGCTCGTAAAACTCGGACAGAGTTTCGGCTTACTACTCGAAGTCGAGGCACGTACGTCGTATCGCTTTCCGTAAGACGTTATTGCCCCGTATTTCAGTGCCTCGGATTATCGCAATACGTCCCGAAGATACAATGACTTCAGGAATTTCGAAACATCGCACACCGTGTCGAAATTATCGGGCGAATCTACTAAAGACTCGAGCCTTTCTGCTTTTTTATTACTAAGGGATGTGCTGTCAACTATTTCTAAAGTGCTGGGAGTGAATTGGATGAATTTCTATTCTGCCAGGGGACCTATTTATAGTGTCTCAAAAGCTGCAGGGGTCAATTCGCGAAAAGTCGGACTTTTCAGTTGACCTCCATTGACTGGGCCGAATTTGCAAATAGACACAACTTTTGGCCAGGGGTCAATCTGAGAATAGTCACAACTTTCGAACTGATACCCAATACCCCGTCAAACAGCCACATCAGCATGCCCAGTCAGTGCCAGATCAGCGCCACATCAGTCCACGTCAGTCCGCGTGTCAGTGACACGTCATCGGCCGCCACGTCATCAATTTTTTTTCGTTTTTTTTATTTTTTGGGCTGGCTTTATTAATTAATTTCTCATTCACCCGGTATCGGTTTTGAGCAAATTAATATTCGTTAGATTCGTCTCGAAACGTAGATTCATAATCTTTCAACGGTTTCTCGTTTCGGTGACCGACGTCTTCTCGATTTAATCAAATCGTTTCAACTCTTCTCTTAGTGGGTCAATTACCCACACTTGGGCCCAAGGCCCATTGGGCTTAAAACCCACCATCCCCCACATGAATGGAAATTAATGTGAATGCAATGCATGCTGACTCTTGCAAGAAAGTCTCGACGACCCATCACTGCATCGGGATATGTAGCTTGTGGCTTTGAACCTTCCCTAGTGAACTACTATCGGATTTACTCGCTGCTCAGTGAACGTGATGTCTTGAACTAGCGGCTTTTTGTGTAGACCAAGACAACAGTAAACACACAGTGATGAATCTGATCTCTTTTCGATTCTCACGTTGTGTCCGTTTCGGCCGTGGACCATATCTCCGATTCATAAGTGTTTTCCATTGAAGCGGCCCCACATCACACTTATATAGGTGACCGACTATTAGGACTTAATCCTGGAGTAGCCCGAAATACTCCACCACTTTGGTATAGTCATCATTAAAAGCATAAGTGCTTACCTTAACCACACGAAAATTACTTGGGCAGCTGTCGAGAATGGACTTTATTAGTTTCCAAGTATACTACTGAACTAATCACAGCTTAGTTGTCTCATTGAACAAGTTCGTGGGATCTCCACTCATCGAGGTTGAGTTACCACTGTTTTCGTTCTTTGGTGTGTGGATTTTTAGTCCCATTCCCCGTACTGCGTTTTCTAACTGATCTCTAGCTATGCCTTTTGTCAATGGATCCACAATATTTTCCTTTGACTTTACATAGTCGGTGGAATTATTCCGCTAGAGATAAGCTGTCTTACGGTGTTATGTCTCCGATGAATGTGCCGAGACTTACCGTTATACATACAATTCTGTGCCCTACCGATAGCTTTCATGCTATCGCAGTGGATCATAATTGGTGGCACAGGTTTGTTCCAACACGGAATATCCTTCAGGAAATTTCGAAGCCATTCTGCTTCTTCGCCGGCTTTATCTAGTGCGATGAACTCCGACTCCATCGTGGATCGAGCTATGCACGTTTGTTTGGAGGACTTCTAAGAAACTGCTCCTCCACCGATGGTAATATATAACCACTCGTGGATTTGGAGTCTTTACTATCAGATATCCAATTCGCATCGCAATGTCCTTCTATACCGCGGGATATCTCGAGTATAGTATGCCGTGATTAATAGTGTGCTTCAAATATCTAAGCACTCTTCTTAGTGCTACCCAGTGGCTACTACCCGGATTACTCGTAAACCTACTTAGTTTACTAATTGAGTACGCTATGTCAGGTCGAGTGCAGTTAGACAGATACATCAGATTGCCAATCACCCGAGCGTATTCGAGTTGCGATACGGGCTCTCCTCTATTTTTGGCTAAGTGTACATTAGTGTCCACAGGTGTCTTAGCCGGAGGATCATCGAAGGCGTTAAATCTATTTAACACGCTCTCAACATAGTGAGATTGTGTAATCACAATTCCTTCGGACATCTTAGAGACATCTATTCCCAAATGACGTCAGTCAAACCCATATCCTTCATACTGAAATGGTTTTTTCCGCATATTTTTTGTATTCACGATTATTTTGTGACTGCTTCCCATGATTAACATGTCGTCTACGTAAAGACAGACAATCACAAACTCATCTGGTGTGCGTTTTATATAAACACATTTATCACACTCATTAATCTTAAATCCATTCGACAACATTGTCATGTCGAACTTCTCGTGCCACTGTTTCGGTGCTTGCTTAAGCCCGTAAAGTGACTTCACGAGTCTGCACACATTTATTTTCCTGCCCGGGTACAATAAACCCTTCGGGCTGTCTCATATATATTTCTTCCTCGAGTTCCCAATTTAGGAAGGCCGTTTTCACATCCATCTGGTGTATCTCAAGGTCATACAACGCTGCTATAGCGATCAAGACCCGTATGGATGTAATCCTTGTCATGGGTGAGTAGGTATCGGAGAAATCGTACCCTTCCTTTGGTTAAATCCTTTAGCTACTAAACGAGCTTATATTTTTCGATTGATCCATCGGTCTTAAGTTTCCTTTTAAGGACCCATTTGCATCCTAAAGGCTTACACCCCTTTGGAGGTCTACCAGCTCCCATGTATGGTTTTGCATAATGGACTCATCTCGCTGTTCACAGCTTCTTTCCAGAACGGAGCTTCTGGACTAGAACAATGCCTCTTGTAAAGTCCGTGGTTCATCATCTAACTATATGTTAGGAAGTCAGGCCCAAACGATTTGGTCGTTCTCTTACGTTTGGTTTGCCGTGGTTCCTCGCTTTCTTGAGGTGAACTCTCCACGGCATCGTAAGTTCGCTTCTTATAGCTTATTTCTTTCTTTTCCTTATTTGGAAAAATATTCTCGAAGAATACTGCATTCCTCGATTCAAATATCATCCCGGTATTCATTTCAGGGTTTTTTGATTTGTGCACTAGAAATCTATATGCACTACTGTTATTAGCATATCCGATGAAAATGCAATCAACAGTCTTGGGTCATATCTTAACTTGTTTAGGTTTAGGTACTTCGACCTTTGCTAGGCACCCCCACACTTTCAGGTGTAGGACGGAGCCTACCTTTCCATAGCTCGTATAGAGTCTGCTTTTTTCTTTTTGTGTGGCACCATATTCAGAATGCGATTTGCCGAGAGGATTGCTTCCCCCCACAAGTTCTGAGGTTGCCCAGAACTGATCAACATAGCATTGATCATCTCCTTAAGAGACCTATTTTTGCGTTCAGCAACGCCGTTTGACTGAGGTGAATAAGGCGCGGTTTGTTTGATGAATAATGCCGTGCCTTGGCAAAATTCTTCGAACGGCGCCATGTATTATCCTCATCTATCACTTCAAATTATTTTAATTCGTGAGTTTAGTTGATTCTCAACTTCACTCTTATATCTTTGAAGACATCAAGAGCCTCGTCCTTGCCACTTAACAAATATACGTAGCAAAATCTCGTGCAATCATCGATAAAAGTAATAAAGTACTTTTTTCCACCCCTAGTCTGCACGAACTTCAGATCACATATATCTGTATGGATTAGTTCTAGAGGCGTACTACTTCTCTCAACAGAGAAGAACGGTGTATTGGCCATTTTTGCCTCGACACAGACTTCATATTTTTCTTGTGAGTCGACTTCCATTTGTGGAAGCAGGTTTAAACTTATTAACTTTTTATTTTTATTTAAACCCACGGGTCCTAATCTATGATGCCATAAATTGGAGCTCAACCAAGTAAGATGACTTTCTTTATTATTATCAGCGAGTTCAATCTCGCGTATTACAGGCATTACATTCATCTTAAAGAGCCCCTTCTCGAGGTAGCCCTTTCCTACGAAATGACCGTTTTTGGTCAGTACATATTTGTCACTCCCAAACACCTGTCTAAATCCAGCTTTGCTCAACAGGGAGCTGGACACCAAGTTCTTGCGGATGTCTGGCACGTGCAGCACGTCCACAAGAGTGAGTTCCTTGCCCGATGTCATCTTCACACTATCCTCCCTAATCCGACAATGTCAGAGCTGGCTGCGTTGCCCATAAACAGCTTCCTGCCTGAGATAGGGATGTAGGTTGAAAACATCTCCTTATCAGAGCAGATGTGGCGAGTCGCCCCAGAGTCGATATACCACGACCTAGATTGTCTACCATGTTGGCCTCTTATACGACGGCGGCTAGGTCCATCTCCGTTAGATCTGTCCCGGCTTTGCCTCGGTCAAGTGAGCTTGGTTCATCTTGCTCTTTTTCTTCAGCCGACAATCCTTGGCCATATGCCAGGTTTGTCGCAGTTATAGCAGTTGCCCCTTATTTTGTTGGCTTCTGTTGCGTCGTATTAGGCCTCTTGCACTTTTTGCCGTGCTTGATTCGCCAGGTTCGCACGTACCTCCATGCTGTCCCTTTTGTTCTTGGCCTCGATCCTTCGATTATCTTCTTCGATTCGAGCCTCACGATCAGGTCCTCAAGCCCCATTTCTTTACGCTTGTGCTTGAGGTAGTTCTTGAAGTCCTTCCACAGGGGCGGCAGCTTCTCTATTATAGCAGCTACCTGGAAGGATTCGCTGATCTGCATATTCTCCGCGTGTATATTGTGGATTATCAGTTGCAGATCACGAACCTGGTCCAACACTGTTTGGAGTCGGTCATCTTATAGTCCAAAAAGCTACCGACAATGAATTTCTTCAGTCCGGCATCATCAATTCTGTACTTTTTATCCAACGAGTCCCATAACTCTTTCGCAGTTTTTAGCGACTGCGTAGACGTTGTATAGGGAGTCGTCTAGGGCGTTCAAAATATAGTTACGACACATGAAATCGTTATGATTCCAAGCGTCCAACGTCGCCTGTTGTTGTTCGTCAACTTCGGGTGCGACGTCGTCAGCAGCGTCGTTGGCGTTCACCTGGGGCGGGAGCTCTTTCAGAAAGTGCACCAGGTTCAGGGTCGTGAGATAAAACAGCATCTTTTGTTGCCATCTCTTGAAGTCCGCCCCGTTGAATTTTGCCGGCTTTTCGGCGTGGTTGCTACCCGTCAGCGGTACGGCGGTGGGAATATTTGCTATTGTCGTCATCGATCAGACAGAATAACGTTTTACGATTGTTGGTTCCGGTGTTGGCGTCCGGTCGGTGGCGCTCGTAAAACTCGGACAGAGTTTCGGCTTACTACACGTCGAAGTCGAGGCACGTACGTCGTACGCTTTCCGTAAGACGTTATTGCCCCGTATTTCAGTGCCTCGGGTTATCGCAATACGTCCCGAAGATACAACGACTTCAGGAATTTCGAAGCGTCGCGCACCGTATTGAAATTATCGGGCGAATCTACTAAAGACTCGAGCCTTTCTTGCTTTTTTTATTACTAAGGATGTGCTGTCAACTATTTCTAAAGTGCTGGGAGTGATTTGAATGAATTTCTATTCTGCCAGGGACCTATTTATAGTGTCTGAAAAGCTGCAGGGGTCAATTCGCGGAAAGTCAGGACTTTTCAGTTGACCTCCATTGACTGGGCCGAATTTGCAAATAGACACAACTTTTGGCCAGGGGTCAATCTGAGAATAGTCACAACTTTCGGATTGATACCCAATACCCCGTCAAACAGCCACATCAGCATGCCCAGTCAGCGCCAGATCAGCGCCACGTCAGTCCACGTGAGTCCGCGTGTCAGTGACACGTCATCGGCCGCCACGTCATCAATTTTTTTTCATTTTTTTTTCATCTTCTCGATTTAATCAAATCGTTTCAGCTCTTCTCTTAGTGGGCTAATTACCCACACTTGGGCCCAAGGCCCATTGGGCTTAAAACCCAACAAATCTTACGGTAGATTTTCTAAGAACCATCTATGTCGAACAATTTTGAAATTAAGTAGTGAAAACTAAAACAAGACTTCATACCATTTCTGCCACTCAATACGCCATGTACCATCATCAACCACAAAGGTTGCAACATCAGCCCCAACAGATTTCTCATATGCAATTCCAAGCAATTTGACCGAAACAAAGGAAGAACGACGTTTTTCTGAATTCAAAAGCAAGAATGACAACGTTAACAGAAATCGACATGGAGCAAAGCTCCAATCACCTATGTTGGACACATCAACACCGTCGATCATGAATGCCGATATATAAATTATAGAATTAGAGGTATATGAATTAACTAAAAATAATAATTAAAATATATTGGGTGATTTTTTAAACTATTAATTTTTTGTGAAATTGACAGATATAGCTACCGCTCACGTTTAATAACATAGAACAGATTACCTTGACGTTCTATACAAAAGCTTATCAACAACATTTTAAGTAAATTCCGGCCCACTTTAGGCCCATTAGGCCCACTTTAGGCCCATAGGCCCACTTTCTCAAACTAATTTCTTTCACAGTAAATTCTATTGCATTGCATTGCAAATGTCAACTTTGTGTTTCAAGTAAAAGTCTATTACAAACTTGACACTTCTGTATGCTTATCGGAATGATTAAAGGAAACTTATTTATTTACAGCCCATTACTTAATTATTGATCGTGTAATTAACGGAAGCTAATAATGAAATTAAGAGAAAAATGAATTGTATGTCGATACTAAGCATGTCGAGCCAGCTAAAAAACGTTTTGATGATGAGGATGAATATGATGGATGATGATGTGTAATTACAATACAAAAAGTCTTTTTTGCACACTCGATGTGTGTGCTTAAAATATAATTATATTGAAATTATTTTAAAATTTAAAACTATCATTTTTAGTGTTTAAGATGAAATATAATTTTTATATATAAAGAAACTTAGTTGCAGAGGCATAAGTATGGTAAATTAAAAATTAAGAATGATATGAAAATACGTAATAATTAATTAAATTAGAAATGAGGGACTAAAAAATGCAAATAAGTTACACACCAAATTGCAGTTTACATCCACTTCCAAACTGATTATATAATAGTATAGATAGTACACATAATAATCGAATGTTAACTGATTCGTTTATAATAATATAGTCTTACGACTCATACTATTACCCTGCAATGTACTTACTAACCTTTTATCAAACAGAGGGTACTTGGAATATTATCATTGCTTGAAAATGATATTTCTAGAATCTGACCCTATTGAAGTTATATAGCTGTTCAAGACAGTTGAAGACAAATGTTGCTGATGGGCGGGAGTTCCAAGTGAAGAAACGATTTAGTAGTTAGAAAAAAACTATTGGGCCTATTATTAAAGTAATTAGGTTAGCCCATAGTAATTAGTATAATAGGGAATTCTTATCCTTTGTATGTACGCGCGCATTCTACTGTACAGAATGAAATGACGGAAAGGTGAAAATACAGATTGAAGTTTCTTTTTCACGTTATTGTTCATCTTTCAATTTGATTTTACGATTTCTTCATGGTATCAGAGCTACAACGCAGGCAAAATCAATTCCAGTGAAGAACAACAATGGCTACTAGTGATAACACGATTGGCTCTGAATCAGAGAGAAACGCGTTGTTTTGAATTTCGATAATCCGATGTATATACATCCATCGGACACCCCGAACCTCAACCTAACCACAGGAATCCTCAAAGGATCAGACAATTACAAGATTTGGAGCATGAGAATGATGATTGCACTCGAGGCAAAGAACAAAATTGGATTTATTGATGGTTCTTGCAAATATCCTGGAAAGGATTCTCCGCAAGCTGGCTCAGTGGAAACGATGTGATGCGCTGGTCAGATTTGGATCCATCGCTCCATAGCTGAAGAAGTATCTCAGGTATTGTTTACCATCAAAGTGCTTATGAGATCCGGAATGACTTGAGGCTTAGGTTTGACAAGATTAATGGTGCAAGATTGTACGGGTTGTTTAGAGATATATACTCGAGTTGTACAAGGCGCATCCACTGTCTCAGAATATTATAACAGGCTCAAGCGTATCTGGGATGAATATTATTCTATGATTTCAGCTCTAGCGAATGAGGTGTCGAAAGAATACAAAGGTTTATGTAATTGGCAAAAGATGATGTAGTTTTTGATTGGCTAAATGACTGTACCAGAACATCATGATCTCAGATACTGCTGATGTCACCTCTACCAACTCATAACCAAGTCCATTCAATGGTGATAAATGAAGAGGCACAACGTGGAATTATCTGCAATCCACGAGTAATGAATCATCTATGGCCTTATGACAAATCATTCCTACAATAGCTATCAGAACATCAGCAATCCTCTGGGAAATCTGGTTTATTCGTGATCACTGCAATATGAGTGGTCATTCTAAGGATAATTGTTTCAAGTTCATGGGTATCCTCCCAGCTTTGTGAGGGGAGGAAGAAGAGGTTTTTGAGGCAGAAGAGGCCAAGGAAGATTTGGAGCAGGTAGAGGCCGAATCAACCATATCATGACCTCAGACATAAGCAATGATAATAAAAGGAGAGAGCTCACAGGCACTGCAAGGCTTTACTCAAGATCAGTATGCACAGATACTGAAGATTGCTTGAAAAGAATGCTATACAGGATGACACCAGGGTGCAGGAAGCACAACCAATGTGAACACAACATATATATGTTTTTCTAATAATGACATTTATCCTGGTTCTAATGATGTGTGGATAGTAGATACGGGTGCAAACCATCATATTACTTGCAATGATCAATTGTTTGATGCCTTGATAATAACTTTTAACAATGTCAGTAGTGTAAAAGTTACCAAATGGATCATGTTGCAAAGCTCTTTGTCAGGAACAGTCATTATTTATAGGAACTTCAGACTTAGGAATGTTCTGTATGTGCCTGGTTTCAACATAATTTGTTATCTGTTTCACACCTAGCAAAATCGGAATGTGCAGTTAAGTTTCTTTTTTGATCATTGCATTATACAAGAAACTTTGACTGGCAGGATAAGTGGGAATGTGGACAAGAGAATGGTCTATATATACTCAGACCAAGCCCCAATAATCTGCCAGGAGAGGATAGAGTGAATTCTACTAGTTTTTGTAAACAGCCGACAAGCAACTGTTTTTAGAATAAATAAACTGATGATGTATCCATAGCATTACAGACTTGGGCATATGTCTTTTGGAAAGTTAAAATACATGAATGATTGCACCTATATGAATGGAATTTTGTGAAATATTGCACTATCCGTCCTTTGGCAAAAACATGCAAGAATGAAGTTTCCTGTTAAAGAAAGTACTAGCAGTTGCGTATTGGAGCTTGTGGATATTGATATTGGGGTTCTTATAAGGAAATGACTTATAATAACGAGAAGTATTTATTAACCATTGTTGATGATTGCTCTAGAACAACTTGGATATTCTTGCTGAAAAATAAATCAGAAGCTGTGAATTTTCTGAAGGAATTTATCTAGTATGCAAAGAACCGTTTAGGACTAGGATAAAGGTGTTTAGAAGTGACAATGCATATGAGTTTTTTTCACATGAGTGTAATACACTGCTTGCCTCGAGAGGTATAGTTCATCAAAGTTCTTGTGCTCACACTCCACAAAAGAATGGTGTTGTGGAAAGAAAGCACAGACACGTTCTAGATGTTGCAAGAGCTTTAAAATTCCATGCTAGCATTCCTACTAAATTCTAGGTGAATGTGTGAGGACTACCGTGTACATAATAATAGGACTCCTACCCCAATTCTAAATGACAAAACACCATTCGAGGTACTTTTTGTAAAAACCCTCTTATCTACATTTCAAGGTTTTTGGTTGTTTATGTTTTGCAAAAATACTTATCCAAAAGGATAAGTTTCAGCATAAATCCAGGCCTTGTGCTTTCATGGGGTATTCCCTTACACAGAAAGGCTTATAGAATGATGGAGTTAGAATCTGAGAATCATTATCCCTAGAGATGTGGTGTTTTTTGAAAATCTTTTCCCTTATGCCATGCATTTGGCTAACTTGGAAGAAGGAAAGATTTCTGAGCCTGGTAAACAGAGTTACTATGATGATATAGTTACACCATATCAGCAGTCAAACAATCATAGAAGTACAGAGCAAATGCAGCTTACAACCACAACACACTCTACCTGTAAATTCTGCCCCAGAAATGCCAGGAGTTGAACTGAACAATCCAGAGAGGAGTTCAGATCAACAACCTGAGGGGGAACCAGATTAGATCAACCACCTGAGGTGGAGGTAAGAAGGTCAGGTAGAATCTCCAAACCACCTTATTGGCATGAGGACTTTATTCACCATACTTATCTGATGCAAGCATGACTAGTGCCGTAAAATATCATTGTCAAATGTGCTGCATTATGATATAAAGTTCTGAATATAGATCATATCTAGCTGCCATTTCAAAAGATTATGTTCCTAGGTCATATGAGGAAGCAAAACAGACAATAGGTGGGTAGAAGCCTGAACTCTGAGATCAAAGCCTTAGAATTAAACAAGACATGCAAGTAAGTTGACCTTCCTCTTGGAAAGACTGTGAAAGGTTGTAAGTGGGTATATACAGTCAAATATAAGTCCAATGGAGATGTTGAAAGATATAAGGCTAGGTTGGTTGCAAAAGGGTATACACAAAAGGAAGGAATTGATTACGATAAGACCTTTTCCTCCTGTAGTAAAGCATGTTACGATTAGGACTGTTTTATCTTGTTACAATATATAGTTGGCCTTTGTATCAAATGGATGTCTCTAACGCATTTCTTCAAGGCAGCTTAGATGAAGAGGTCTATATGGCAGTTCCTCCAGGAGTTAACATCCCAGAAGCAAGAAAAACCAGGTCGGCAAACTTGAGAGAGCACTATATGGCTTGAAGCAAGCTTCAATGCAATGGAATCTCAGGTTTATTGAGGTTATTAGTAAATTGGTTTTATTCAATCTAAACATGATTATTCTTTACTTACAAAACATAGCAACAACAGTTTTATGATCCTATTAGTCTATGTGGATGCCATATTAATCACAGGGAATGATATGACAATGATAACAGCATGTAAAGATTATCTTCTCACACTTTTCTTATAAAGGATTTAGGTGAAATGAAGTTCTTTCTTGGAATCGAGTTGCAAGATCTAAGGAAGGGATTCTAAGTGAAACTGGCATGTTAGGTTGTAAACCACCCAATAATCCTATAGAGCATGATAGCAAAGTAGTAAGGAGAATATCAGACCAAATGATCCAATTCTTGATGACATCTTGGTTTTCAAAGGTTGATTTGGGAGATTATTATATCTATGTATTACCAGACCTGATATTACTTATGCAGTGCAGGTCCTAAGTCAGTATATGCACAAGCCAAGGCAACAACATCTCGATGCAAGCCCACATAATATTGAGATACTTAAAAGGAAGACCAGGACTTGGGATACTACTAGCTGCTAAAACTGATTTGTCACTTCAAGTATTTTGTGATGCAGATTGGCAGCTTGCCCCAAGACCAAAAGGTCCTAACTGGATATTTAATGAAGTTGGGAAGCTCCATTCTGTCCTGGAAGTCGAAGAAGCAGACTATTGTAGCAAGAAGCTCTGCCAGAAGCAGAGTACAGATCAATGGCAGATGCTACAGCTGAAGCTTATGGTTACTTGGTTGTTAAGGATCTTAAAGTTGATAATTTATCTCATGTGCAGGTATGGTCAGATAGCAAGTTAGCAATGCAACTTGCAGCCTGTAGGGATTTTCTTCAGACCAATTTCAGCCCAAATCCAACCCGGTATAAGCTTGTGGGGTTCCTCTCTAAAACCAATTGGCAATAGAGGGAGTGAACCCACAAGCTTATAAAACCAACTCATTTTCCTTTCATCACCGGTGTGGGACTTGGAGTTTGTACCCAACAAACCTCTCCTCAAACTCAAGACCACACAACGGGCCTCCCCTTTGAGACGATTATCTGCACCAAGCGCTTCTTCGTAATCACTGCACCAGCGCTTCTCACCGCAGATTCAGCAATCGTCCTTACAAGGGGCCGGGGACGCACCACCCACACCGCATCCGGGCTAGATTTTTTTCTCATCTGAAGGCACCCTCACATGTTCATCCACGCTCACCGCACCATGTAGGGATTTTTTTTTCAGACCTATTCCAGCCCAAACCCAACCCGGTATAAGCTTGCGGGGTTCCTCTCTAAAACCAATTGGCAATAGAGGGAGTGAACCCACAAGCTTATAAACCTATCTTTTTTTTTCTAATCGATGTGGGATAGATGTTTGCACACCAACAAACCTCCCCTCAAACTCAAGACCATACAACGGGCCTCCCCTTCGACGATTATCTGCACCAAGCGCTTTTCCGCAATCACTACACCAAGCGCTTCTCACCGCAGATTCCCAATCGTCCTTACAAGGGGCCGGGGACACACCACCCACATCGTATCCGGGCTAGAATTTCTCCATCTGAAGGCACCCTCACGTGTTCGTCCACGGTCACCGCACCATGTGGAGATTTTTTCAGACCCAATTCTAGCCCAAACGTAACCCGGTATAAGCTTGTGGGGTTCCTCTCTAAAACAATTGGCAATAGAGGGAGTGAACCCACAAGCTTATAAACCAACTCATTTTCCTTTCATCAACCGGTGTGGGACTTGGAGTTTGTACCCAACAAACCTCCCCTTGAGCTACGAACTCTTAGTCCCTCCACCATCTTCGACTTTACAGCTCAAACGAGCAAGCTGAAACTCTTACAAAACAAGCAATACCTCAGCCTTCCATTTCAGCTTCTGAGTAGCAGATCACAATCTTATTTGTCTTTTCCTCCATCAAGCTCCACCTCGACTAACTATCCTTCGTCTGATTGGTCTTCAAGCT